>SNQJ01S0092848.1:27310-58489 GCA_010110895.2 Picea sitchensis | reverse complement strand
TTGGTATATAGGATCTTGTATTGGATGGCACTTGTTTCGACGTACCCAAGAAAGTACAATATTATTTTGATCCTATCTAAAAACAGAGACTTACTCTCTAGTATATTTTTGTAGTCTTATTACGCATGATTGCACTTGAGATTTTGGACTTTAGCTCAACAATTGTGAGTTTGTGTGATAACACACCCGAGACATATCCTAGTGATCCTAAACATCATTAGACAAGACCCCCTTTACCATTGGAAGTTAGACCTCCTCCTCAACCAACCTTGCCTAAGACTGATGATATAGATTTAAATAATTATATGGCTAGTATCTTAGCAAAGGTTAATGTACCTGTCCCTCTCAGTATTGATATTGTATTTTTTTTTTTAAATACCTACAACACAGTTGCTATTGCGACATCTTGGAGTGTCGCTCCCATAGAAACCAATTCGAAGATGATACCTCTTAACGTCGCTCTTGCCACGTTCTAAACATCTCTGTTGCCATGTTCAAGACATCGGTCTTGCCACGTTTAAGACGTCTCTCTTGCCACGTTCAAGATGTCGGTCTTGCCACGTTCAAGACGTCTCTCTTGCCATGTTCCAGACATCGTTCTTGCCACGTTCAAGATGTCTCTCTTGCCATGTTTCATACGTCTCTCTTGCCATGTTCAGGACGTCGCTCTTGCCACATTCAAGATGTCAGTCTTGCCACGTTCAAGACGTCTCTCTTGCCACGTTCCAGACATCTCTCTTTCCACGTTCAGGACGTCTCTCTTGCCACATTTAAGATGTCGGTCTTGCCACATTCAAGACGTCGGTCTTGACACCTCCAAGACGTCGTAATAGCAACGGAATCTATGTTGTCGGAAAAGAGACGTCATGTGAAATGACGTTTGAGGGGGTTCATTGTTTGTCGTTCTCCCGACAATATAAAGTGGCAATTGCATCGAACGCGCCATCGGAATTTGACCCAAATGTACTAGTGCTTCCTATTTGGTTTGAGCAGTGTCCTTCACCATGTAGAAACCAACATGAAATCCATAGGGTATGAAGGCACATTTCTTATCTTTTACCAAAGTAGCATTGTAACCTTGTAGGATGTTCTGATAATAGATTTCCCCTACTATTAGTCGATCAGGGACATATACAGGTAGCAGATGGGGTGCTCTGGTGGAACCAAAAATGATGATGTAGGTATCATGCTCATCCAGATACTAGTGGCCAACTTTCGATATAATCTTTTTAGCTGCATCCGACATCCTTGGGCACTCTTTCTTGAACACCAAAAAATAAATGCATGTGATAAACTGGTTGCAGATGAGAGAGTAGGATTTCTTGTACCTGTTCTCCCACAATATGCCAAAATAATCATGGAATAGGATTTCCAAGGTGTGCCATATTAATTCCATTCCAACAAAGGAATTTCTGGTGCACACGACGTCCAATAGATAAGATTCCATGTAAAAGGATGGGGTCTCTCCTCTTTCAGTGCCTAAGCCTGTCGTATGCAAGTGCTTAGCATTTTGGAGATGATGTCACCCCAATTGAAACTTATTTTGGAAATGGCTACAGTATAAGCTAGAGGCATCCAAGCCTCTGAAAACTTGAAGCAGTCTTTCTCCCCATGAAATCAGCAGAGGAGGGGCATTAGATAAATGTACGGCTCCCTTAGGTTGGATTTTGGGTACCAGCCGGAAGTCCGATTGGTGAAAGTTTTATCTTCTCTCCACCAAGATGCCATCACCTTGCTGGTGTCATGTTTCTCATAGAAGCTTACAACAAAATCGATATTCAGTCGTCCTTTCAGATCTTTGATCTTGTAATAATTATGCACTTCAACTGGAAGGAAAACCCTGACACATCCTCCATTGTAGTCATTAATAACACATATTTGTGTGTCACTATGATCGATAAGTCATTTCAGTAGTTCTATGCATTGGAATACCGGAGTCCTGCTCACCACCATGTGCAGGTACACCTTTCGAACATTCGGGAGGACTTCATCGTCGAGTTTTCTTGTATCGGGATCGCTGTGCGGGGTATACTCGGGGAATTCCTCCCGCTTGATTTTCTTGAAAAGTTCTTCCCAGCGTAGGAACACTTTCTTGGTCCCAATGTTCACCTCTATGTCTCCAAAGGCCAGGGGCTGAATGAAATCCTTCTTGGTGGATGTTTTGATGAAGGGCACCATATTTGGAGCAAAGTCTAGTTGTTTTGCGGCCGTTGGGGAAGAACCTTCTCCCGCATATAGTTCTTGTAGCTTTGGTGCTCATGGAGATTTATTGGTAGTAGGTTTCTTTGGAGGCATTGTTCTTGCAACCGAAAACTATCCTTTAGGCATGTGTACAGAGTAACATTGGATAAAAATGTATAAAATGAAGTGTAAAACATCCATAGACTGGTACATACCTGTATCACTTGCTAAACATGTTGTTTAATACTCATTGGACCTTGGAAGATTTCCCCATATTGCTTGTCTCGCTCCTCTGGATGTTCTGAACTTCCTTGTGCATAGAATAAGCTTGTTTACAATGACCCAAGAATATTTAACGGGAGAAATCATATTAGTCGTATCAAACAATTAATTCGAGTGATGCATGAAATTCAAAACAACCTACCGCCGAATATCTCCAAATAAATTATACGTGAGTTGACGGCGGGGGCGCAGAGGGTGATGCATTGTATTGGCACGTTCAAACGGCCTTTTGATTTGCGCACGAATTAGAAAATAATGTGGGATTTTAGAATTAAATAGTTCTTTAAATGCTTCAAATCCATCATATCTTAGAGATAAAACATCTCATCACGTCGCTTTCTTAGTGGGAAGATCGAGAATTGACGATATCCTTATGTATGTTTCTGTTGGTATCCTCCTAAATTTTTTTTTCGACGTCGATAGGTTTTGTTGTATGACACTGGTTCGGGGAGCGACTTGGGTCTCGGGATCTAGTAACGACTCAAGAAAACTAGATCATATGTTTAACCTGTCGGGAAATGATAAATGGAAAAAGAGGACAGGTGGTTTGACCATACATCTCAGTCGACGTCAGGTCAATCGACAAGAAATGTGTATTAAAATAAAACTGGAATTGTCGAGGCTGAATGGTATCGGGGTCGGGGATCGGGGGTTGACTCATCATGGTCTCTACGGGCTATCCTTCTAAAAACTCGTTGATGCTGAAATTTATCAGGGATTGTCTTTCAGAGATAGTTCCATCATGGAGTTCCCTTGTGGGTTATTATCCTAAAAAATGCCAATACCTAAAACATTTCAGAAGTTGGCAATCGGTGATATCGTTCCTTTATTAGTGAGTGCTTACCCTTTTAGCCTTTCACCTATGCCGAAGGGATCGGTCACCAGCAATGTCCTAGCTGATGCTTGTCATGAAAAAAATATCCTATCTACTGACGCCGATGAAAATCGAGACTCGAAAACTTCGGTTCTCTCGAATGTTTTCTCTCACGCTTAATCCTTCCCGATGTCAAATTACTTGAGTCCGTCAGGGAAAATTTTGACTGTCAATTCTCTAATTTAGTGATGCAAGAGCATCGTGCAAAGCCCAAAGCACACGACTAAGCCAAAGAAATAGATGGATGCGCGGAGGAAGAAAAAGAGTATGTTTTCATAAGAGTCGTTTTGAATTTTGAACTTAAAAGGCATTAATGTAATAATTAGGAAGAAGGCATACTTTACATTTATATCTTGGAGGTTGTAAACAGATCTTGAATGATTTTCTCTCATATGTCAATGTAAAAGGAATTTAAGCCCAGTTAATGAAAGTAGGTAGATTTGAATTAATAGATTAGACAGTTTAGAGAGTAGGGGGAAAACAGATACAGACACCCTCGCCTTTGTATCATTAGTTAGTTGTAACATGAGCATAGAGCAGTAGTAGAGAGCTGTAGAGAAGAACCCATGTACAAAAGATTTGAATTTAATATATGAAGATTTCAAGCAAACTCATGGTGTTATGATGTTTTATGTTTATACATGGTGAATGGTATCCTCACAGTTGTTTTATTCTCTATGTTATGAATTTTCTTTAATACTATGTGTATGTATGATTTCATGTTGAATGTTTGAAGTCTGAGAGAGAAACATAATGAGTTTCAATTGTTTCTCTTCCTAAGTGAGAGTTCCTGCAAGAAGTGCAGTGAAACATCTGCAATGAGTGTGTTGACAAAGGTTCAGAGTTTATCTCCGAAAGCTCAGGAGAGATACCATTGTTCTCATTCCAGCAGAAGTGCAAGACAAGCACATAAGTTGTGCAAGGTGTGTGTAGGCAGGTCGAGACCTTAGAACTTATCAACTAAGGTTGAGAGATTGAAGGACTGTTGTTGTAGAGAAAGTGCACAGAGTCATGAGTTCAAGTACGCTGAAGTATTTGAAGGATTGCCACAAGGAATGCATGTAGGAGTCTCCTTTAAGACCTGATTTTGTGAAGAAATCTCATAAGGGTTAGGGCCTTTGAATCATTCAAGAGAAAGCAGGAATCTCAAGTTGTTGTGCAGAAGTCACGCCCTAGAGAAGGATCACAGAGTTGATTTTGAGCCAGAGGTTCTTGAGGAGGAACCTGAATGGTCGAAATTCTCCGAGGAGAACTCCCAAAATAGCGAGGACCATAGGATCCAATAAATTTGTGGGGGAAGTTAAGCGTTGGACAAATCCACCTTTGAAAGGTAGGATTTAACATGGACCATTGATTTTGATCATTGGACCGTCGAGATCATTTCGAAATTTCGGGGGTCATAAGTACGAAGTGTGGATGAAACCTTTGGTTGATCAAATCCCCAAAATGAAAAAAGAGTTTTGTGTATAAAGGCGAAGAGTGACAAGTTTGGAATTTCGGAAATTCAGAATTCGGGGTTTCAGAGGTCCTAAGGGCGAGTGATATGGACACATCAGGGAGGAAAGCCAAAAATCAGAAATCATGGCAGGATATTTGTCAGCATTTTGGGAATTGACATTTCAGCATTCCCGTTGATAAGGAGCAGAGCACTCCACATAAGAAGTACCGAAAACGCGAAACTCTAACGAACTGTGGAGGAGTGTTTCGGAAATTCGGATTTCGGGACTCTGGGAGTCAAGAGATAGAGTTGCACATCATCGCAACTCTCGAAATCACGATGAGTGGAAAGCCAATGTCAGTGGCAAGAAGGGTATAGTGGTTGGTATTTCAGGTTTCGGAGGTCGAAGAGGTAAGGCACTCAACAACAGAATTCACGAACTCGTGAAATTCGGTATCCTGAAAGGAAAAGGGGAAAGTCCCAATGTTAGTTGGGTGTTGATTGTGGAGTTCATGCCAGTGTAAAGATCACGTGAGAATAACTTAGAAGGACCTGTGACATTCACTCAGTTGGGTGTGTGTGAATAAATTTCCCGAAGAGGAAATTGAAGAGCCAGTCAGACTCTAAGGGGTTGAAATTGAAAGATCCTGTGCGGAATCCGACCTGAGGGTTGGGGTTCCTGCGTCATTTAGACATTAGTATTTTATGTTATAGATTTTCACATGTTCAAGCAATCTTTAAAATCAAAACTGGAAAACAAAATGATAAGCAAAGGCAACATTTTCCATACCGAGGTTGAAGTAGATAGTGCAAAGATCAAGTGGTACCCAAAAAAGTAAAATTTGACATAGGCTATTTTAGGGTGTGTTGAGTGCTCAACAGAACCTAGCAGTGTGTAACTTGTCAATTTTGGCTTTGATAGCCGCCGCTCTAGATGGGTGAAGGGGGCGCTAATTTTGATGAATTGAGGTGGCATATGGGCATGTGTCGATGCTATGTTCGACTATATAAGGATCGAGGTCGGGCATCTCCGTATATGACCAAGAAAAATTATCCCGGTATTCCTGAAAGAGATATTTGTAAGCTGTGAGTTACTTAGGGGAGCATGCGGCACCAATGGTGATTTATTCTACTATTCTCGGTTTGATGGAAATTTTGATTTTGATGGTGGGGGAGATATTGGCCATGTTTCCTTCTTCAAAATCATCTGAGGCAGGGATAGGGTTGTTGAACCAGTCTATATTCCCTGAAGGAATAAAATCCTTGGTTTCAATTACACATATGGAGGATTTGTTTGGAGGGTCAAAGGATTCCTCTGAGATAAAAAGCACTCAGTGATGGAGCATATTCCATGGGAAATCAAGGGTAGTGAGTTCCTCCAAGATATCTTCGTCGTAGTGGAAGATGTTAGAATACAGGGGATCCGAGGAGGTGACATGGGAGATTGTCAAAGTTTGATTTTCCTCAATTAGTGAAGACATAGAGGAGATATCACATACAGGGAATGATGGCTCGCTTGACATAAACCAAATGTCTAGACACTATGCATGATAAACTGTTGTTGGGGGCAAGATTTCCTATGGGAAATTTACCGAAGAATTGGGAGGATTTGGGGGAATATCCTTAGATAGTTGATCTATGAACCATGGAGGGGTAGGAAGTGACTCAGGTTCAGGGGAGGTGATATTGACAGTATCTAGAGGGTGCAGTACCATTGGTGAGGTGATCAGATGTGGTTACACATGGGTTAAATGACCTCCTCGAGATGTAATAATCAAAGGATCGGTATGTAATGTGAGTAAGTAAGTCACAGAGAGCAAAAGGGCATCTCAGCCATTCGGGGACTGAGGAAGATACATAGTGCATTTTGGTGACTTGAGCACCTGAAAGGTGTGACAAAGAGGGATCTTGTTGAAAAATTTGGCATACTGAAGCTAGCATATGGAGAAACTGAGGTAGAGTTGGGAAATGATGAGTGTAGTGGCCATATTCTCAACATATGGCACAAGTGAATTTGGTTCGCAACCCTTTACTTCCTGTAGTGGGGGACATGGTAGTAGTACTACACGTGCTTGGTGAAGTGGTGAGTGATGTGGTTTATCGAGGGAGTTGGATCAGATTGCATAACTCGAGAAGAGTAGGAAATCTATTAGTGGGGTGTCCCTCTCTTTCGCATAGTGCGCAAGGAGGTTGAAATCGGGGAGGAAATGTAGTTGTGGGTTCTTTCTTCTTCCATCTTCTTCTAGTAGTGGTAGTGGTACTGGAAGTTGGGGGTGAGGGTGGTGTGGACAGAGCCTACACTAGAATCTTCATTGGGATTACCTTTGGATAAGGAGGGAGAGATGGTTGAGGAACCATCGTGGGTGGGTGTAGATACCATACAGGTATGGAAAGCACCATTTTGGGAAGGGTAAGTGTCGCGACTACTTGAAATGATTGAACACCCAGTGGGGGGTAGAAGAAGGGAATTTGAGTAATGGCTTGAGGGATTGTATCCCAAACCTCTTCCATCTCTTCTAGTAGTGGTAGTGGTAATCGGGAAGCTGGGTGAGGGTGGTGTGACGTAGTCTACACTTAGAATCTCATTGGGATTACCTTGATAGCAGAGGGAGAGATGGTTGAGGAACCATCGCGGGTGGGTGTAGACACCATACTAGAATGACGAGCACCATATTGGGAAGGGTAAGTATTACATCTACTTGAAATGATTGAACAATCTGGGGGTAGAAGAAGGAATTTGAGTAATGGTTTGAGGGATTGTCTCACAAACTAGGATTTTCCCCTAGAAGGGGGGGAATCATGGATAAGTGGTGTAGTAGGGTTCTAAAGGAATTCCTGAGGCAATATTTCTTCCATTAGTGGAACGTCGAGGTGTGGAGAGGCCTCAGTGGGAGGAATGGTGTCTTCAGTGTCAGTCCCATTAGAAGATACGACACAAACTTGTGTTGAAGGGTGCATGAGAGGTGGTGCTCCATGGTATGCCCCCAATAAGGAGGGGTCCTTGAAAATGTTGGGGCCCATGTCAATAAGTGAATAGGCATCTGAGCTAGTGTGAACAAGAGGAAAGACGTTATTGATGTTGGTGGAGTGGTTAGGATCATAATGTGTAATTTGTTCAATGGTGACGATTTTCCCGTTGTGTGGGAACATCATCGTTGGAAACACAAAAGAGGCTACTTCCCTCATAATGTACATGTAGCTATGTCCAAACAAGATGTTGTAATCGAGTGGGGCATCGATAAATTCAATGTTGATAAGGATATTTTTTCCCCCAATTATGATAGGGACATTTTGGAAGAGCCCTTAAGGGGAGGATGGTCAACCATCATAGGCTCTCAAGGTGATGGCAGATGGTACTAGCTCAGGAGAACCAAGTTTCTACCATATAGTTTTGGACATGATGCATGTGGATGCAACTTCATCAATGATACACCAATGAACCATGATGTTCTGAATCTTTAATGGTATCTGGAAAGATACCAGAGCGAGGAGACGTGGTTCTCCATAATCTATATCAAATGTGATGAGTATAGTATCTGCTCGGTCGACTGCCACCAAGGTGGAAATGAAGGATTTTTGCTGAGTTGGATAGGTTTGGAGGACCTCCAATACAGACATGGCTGTAGGAAATTGTGCCAAGTCATCAACCAGAATGTAATTGTGTGTTTCCCTAGCTTGAGGGTTATTAACATTGTGTCATAATGGAATGTTAGGTATACAAATGGTAGGTTCAGTGTTAGGGCATGGAATAATCAAGGGTTGTATGGCTGTAGATGGATCCTCTTATGAGGTGTTTGGAGTAGATTCAAGGGGTGTGTCGTATTGGCGACCACGTGTTTACAGAAGAATCTCTTCTTCGCTAGTGAGGGGGATATTGGAATCAATCGTATTTCCAGGGTGGATGGGCCGGTTTTGATACTGCCCCATTTGTGGTGGGACAAGGTGTACCTCATGTTAGGTATTCATCACACATTGGTGTGGAATAGGGCTTTGCAATACAGTCGGGGTGGTTCTATTGCAAGTACTTTTGTGGGGCCTGCTGAGGGTCAGGCGGCACTGGAGGATGTAGCACGTTCATGGATTATTTTATCTATTTGAAGTCATAAATTTGGGGGAAATGGTGAGTGTAATGTCCATACTCACCGCAAAGAGTGCAAGGGAAGTTCGTCCGAAGATTGTTGTTGTTTTTATTCCCTTGGATTTTGTTGCTATTGTACCCTTGGGGGTTCTGGTTTCCTTGATTTGGGTTTCCCCCAGTGGGTTGGTTTTGTTTGAGATTGTTTCCACTTGGTCCTAGGTTATTATTGTTTCGGTTTTTTCCTTTATTCTTGGCATTATTCGATTGATGGGATGTATTTTCTGTATTCAACAGTTCAAAAGTATGAAGTTGTTGAATGGGAGAGGGATGAAAAAGGTTAACATTGGCATGTGGTTGTCCACCCTAATACACTTTCATCCTACGTACGCCTCAGTATGTACGCACCCTAATACACTGTCATCCCATGTATGCCTCAGAAAATAGGGTCTTTAGTATTCGTTATAATTCTGAGAATTTTACCGTCAACCCTTCATACTACCTCAGACTTTCACAACTTCAGATGTATCAATGAGTACTTGCAATAAGACTCGCATACGTATGCAGGCTGGTAGTGTATTAGGGTGCGTACATGTTGGTAAATCCATGGAAACTTGAGAAGATGAAGATGCATAGGTTCTATATTTTGAGATCAAACTCCTAGGAAGGTCTACAGTGCTCAGATACATCAGATCTATCCATTGGTTCAAAATAACTTGTGTTGGTTGATGTATTGAGAGGTTGAATATCATAAAGGATTTGAATTCTAGATCATGTGAGGGATATTATACTTGTTTATGACTACGCACATTTATATGGCACATGACTAGAGAGAGATATAGATATTTTGGGTAAAGGGGATGCGAGAACAAGGTACATATACAGTCTCGATACAATGACAGGTTACAAATCTATGTTAAATAAGTTACAAAGGGTCAAAACTTTTCAAGAGAAAGGAAAACCTAGTTTTCATATTGCGTACACATGCTACATAGTAGTTTGGCCACATACATACACGATCTTCATAAAAGACATGGTGTGTACATATGCATGCTCCAACACTACAAGTTGCGTACATGTTGTATTTTTGTTGATACATGCTTAGTTTAGGTATAGATTGATTACAGAGAAGTTGTACATATTGGATGAAGGTCAGTGGCACAGGTTGATATAGTTGTACAATGGTATATCTCACAGTGATAGTCTAACAGTGGTTCCATCATTCTACTTATATGTCAGGGCCATTCAATGGGGCAAGGACAAATGGTTGTAGCCAGAGAACATAGGGGGTTGTATCCTCCTTCTGGTTATAGCCAAAGAATTGGGGATTTGGATCTTCCCTCAGGTTGTATCCTAAGAAACTAGGGGGTTGGAGCCTCCTTCCAGTTGCAGCTAGAAAAAAAAGGAAGTTGGTGCTTCCAATGAATGTAATTCTTCAAGACATATAAGAAAAATCATTATGTGGTTTTCTCCCTCTTTGGGTTTCCACGTAAAACATTGGTGTACTGTGTAAGTGTATGATTGTTCATTTGTTCATTGCTTATTTACTCTGCAATTATTGGATGATAATGCTACATTGATATAACACTTGGATTATATGGTTAAAAATGATTAAATTTATCTATTACTGATTCACACCCCCTCTTAGTAATCCAACAATTGGTATCAGAGAAGGTTCCTTCAGAAATTAGTTTAACCACTGAAAGGTAGATCATGGAGAGCAACAAGTTGTATAAAAATGAAATACCACAGTTTGATAGATAGAAGTATGCATTTTGGATCATAAGGATGAAGACATATATACAGGCATAGGGATTTGAAATTTGGAAATCAATTGTAGATGGATACACAGTACCAACAGTTCCACCAACAAATGACAAAGTAATGAAACTCGATCAGAATAATTCCAAAGCCACAAATGAACTTTTGATCGGTCTTGGTGAAACAATGTTCACCAAAGTTGCACATTGTAAATCTGCTAAAGATATTTCGGACATACTTCAAAATATTTATGAAGGAGATTCAAAAGTCAAAGAAGCAAAGCTTCAAACTTACAGAGGTCAATTCAAACAACTAAAGATGAAGGAATATGAGAATATTGCAACTTACTTTTTACGAGTCGATAAAAAAATAAATGCAATCATGGGATTGGGAGAAGAAATCAACGAATCTGTAATTGTTCAAAAGGTACTACGATCTCTTCATATGAGATTTGACCCTAAGATATCAACACTAGAAGAAAGAGAAGATATAAACTCAATAAGAATGGACGAACTACATGGAATCTTCACAACATATGAAATGATAAATGAACAGGAAAATCCAGATGTAAAAGAAGCAGCCTTCAAAGAATCCAAAAGATCAAAGAAAAATGAAAGGCAACAAGAAAAATAACATAGAAACAACAGTGACGTCTCGGAAGATGATGAAGAAGTGGCCAACTTTGTCAAAATACTGAACAAGGGAACCGACGATAGGTATAGAGGTAAGACTCCTTTAATTTGTTTTAATTGTGATGGTATTGGTCATTTTTCTAACAAATTTCCTCATAAGAAAAAGAGAAATGATGAAGGTTACTCAAAAAACAAACAAACATATAAAGGCAAAAGAACCACAAAGAAAGTTTTCAAGAAAATCTTATGCACCAAAGAAGACATATCATCATCACATGAAGATGAAATCAGTGATAGTGAGACATAAAGAGTTCTATTCATGGTAGTAGAAGAATCTGATAAAGAAGACTCCGAAGAAGAATATGGACAAGTCAAAGAGGAAATTGAAGAGGCAGAAGTTGACTATTGAGAGGAATTGTTGAGTGCCATAGAAATTATCAGAAGATAAAAGAGGAAAAACAAGAAGCTACAAGCAGAACTAGACAAGAAAGAAGACACTCAGGAATTTGAACAAATGATCACAAATTTTAAGGTTCAAATTGAAGAAGATAAAATAATTGAAGAAGCGCTCAAATAGTAGCTAGAAGGAAGAGACATGCTTATTGAAAATTTGGAAGCAGAGATTGTCACATTAATAAAGGATCTTCAAAAGAAAAATATGCAAAAACAAAACAAAAGTTTTGAATGACATTATCAGTAGTCAAAGGCCTAATCATGACAAGTCCAGACTTTGATACAATCAAACAGAAAACGGATCAATCTCCAAAACAATAGAACAAGAAAAATATCCAAAAATCTATGCATAAATAGTCAAAGAGGATAGGAAGGTATACAGAGAAAATTACAGGGACACTCCTCCACCGAGAAGATTCAGATTTCATAATCAATGATTGACAAAAATAGATAGGTCTCAAGAAGAAGAAGGATTCATAAGAGCACCTCCTCTCAGAATATCTTCAACTCCCAAGTATCAAACTAAATTTTTTGGTTTATGTTATGCATGTAGTAATTTTGGACATAAAGTTGTGAATTACAGAGCTAACAACAGGAACATAAACAACTTTGAAAGTCATACACAAAAGGGTTATCCAAGAAGGCCTAGTGAAACACATAGAAGAAGTTACAACAGGTTTGAATCATTGAGCACTGAAGTGGAATGCTACAAGTGTAACAAATTTGGACACATGGCCAAATATTGTAGAATGAAAACCCCTCCTATAGAACCACAATATAAAAACAACAATCACAGACAAGAACCTCAGAAAAGGACATGGATAAGAAAGCAGAATCAGTACAAAAATGAAGAATGCACACTCTCTCTACAAGATAAGAAGAAGAAACATGGTTGGTATGTTGACAGTGGTTGTTCAAAAAAAATTAATGGTGATAGAGATAGGTTTCTTACATTAATAAAGGAAAGATATGGATCAGTCTCCTTCAGAAATGATGATTCAACTAAAATCATTGGAAAAGGCACAGTCAGAACTGGGAACAAGAATACCAAGGAAAAAAATGTTCTACTAGTAGAAGATATGAAACATAAACTTCTAAGTGTGACTCAAATGTGTGACCAAAGTCATAAAGTTACTTTCGATTCAAAAACATGTGAGATAAGAAAAGAAGGTTCAAGAAAATTGATTGCTACAACTGCGAGAACTTCAAGCAACATATATGTGTTAAGTGAAATTGGAAATGAAAAGTGTTGTATAGGAAAGGAAGATGAAAGTTGGCTATGGAACAGAATAATGGGTCACATACATTTTGATAACCTTGTCAAAGTTAGCAAAAGATAAGCAGTCAGAGAAATGCCCTAGATCACAAAACCAACCAACACTTTATGCAAGCATTGTCAACAAGGAAAGCAAACAAAGACCATGTTCAAATCAAAGGAATATTCAACGAAAAGACCACTAGAAATTGTGCATACTGATCTAGTTGGACCAAATACAACAAAGGGTTTAGAGGGTGATTAATACTTTATGTTGTTAGTTGATGATTATACAAGAATGACTGCAGTTTTCTTTCTCAAGAATAAGTCAGAAGCTTTTGAAAACTTCAAGATCTACAAGGAAATGGTTGAAAATGAAATGGATTAAAAAATCAAATGCTTGAAATCTGATAATGGAGGAGAGTTCACTTCAAAGGAATTTATGTACTATTGCAGCAGTCATGGACTAAAAAGGAAATTATCTGTTGCTAGGACACCTCAACAGAATGGATTTGTTGAAAGAAAGAACAGGACAATACAGGAAATGGCACGAACAATGCTAATGGATTCCAAATTTGAAGAAATATTTTGGACACGGGTAGTGCATACAACAGTTCACATTCAAAATAGAGTAATGCTTAGAAACAACACTGATAAAACTCCCTATGAGCTATGGAAAGGAATACCAACAAATATGAAGCACTTCAGAGTTTTTGGAAGAAAATGCTACATCAAAAGAGAAGATGGCAGAATGGGAAATTTTGACTCTCGTGTGGACAAAGAAGTACTTGTTGGTTATTCAAGTACAAGGAAATAATACACGTGTTACAACCTGAGATTGAACAAAGTTATGGAAAGAATCAATGTAACAATTGATGAAACATGTAGACAATAATTAAAGGAGGAAGAAAATGAATCAATGGAACAACTTTATGAAGAAGAAACAGAAGATGAAAAAGTAGAAGGGGAAGATGAAGAGGATCCGACAGAATCATAAGAGAAAGTTCAACAAGTGCCTCCAAATACACCTAGCAAACAAGTACAAAAGAATCATCCTTTAGATCAGATTATCGAAACAAAGATGCAAGATTTGAGACATGAAGAAGAATCCGTTCACCAGAACAAATGCACCTAGCACTCACATCTACGATTGAACCAACCTATTTTGAGGAGGCCAGTAAGGATGATTTTTAGAATAAGACCATGGATGAAGAATTGGATCAAATAGAGAAAAATGACACTTGGGAATTGGTTCCAAGACCAAAGGATAAGAATGTGATCGACACAAAGTGGGTATACAGAAATAAATTGAATGAAGATGGACATGTTACAAGGAAAAAAGCTAGATTGGAATGTAAATGATATGCACAGGTTGAAGGAATCTACTTTGAAGAGACATTTGCCCCAGTTTCCATAATGGAAGCAATCTGATGGATTTTAGCTTAGGCATGCTCCAAAAATATTAAAGTGTATCAAATGGATGCAAAATCAACTTTTCTGAATGGGGAACTTGAAGAAGAAGTCTGCATTGAACAACCAAAAGGATTTTAGTTATCAAAGAATGTGGATTATGTGTGCAAATTAAAGAAGGCCTTGTATGGTCTAAAACAGGGTCCTAGATCATGTTATTGTAGACTGGATAAATATCTACAATAGGCAGGGTTCAGAAAATGAAGTGTAGACAACAACCTCTACATCAAGGTCAGTCAAGATAGTATTTTATTAAGTGAAGTTTATGTTGATGATATTATTTTTGGTAGTGATGATGACAGGTTAATCCAGAAATTTGCAAAGGATATGAAAAATGAATTTGAAATGTCATTACTTGGAGAACTATCCTTATTTCTGGGACTTTAGATATGTCAAAACAACCAAGGGATTTTTATTTCTCAAACAAAGTATATCAGAGAAATGCTAAAGAGGTTCAAAATGGAAGATTGCAAACCAATTATCACTCCCATGCAAACCAGTTGCAAGTCGAGAAAATATGATGATTCAAAGTCTACAAATTAGAGGCAATATAAGTCAATTTATGGTAGCCTACTATATGTGACAACATCCAGATCAGATGTAATGCATGAAGTTGGACAGGTGGCATGATTTCAAGAAACACCAAAGGAATCACATGTATTAGTAGTGAAGAGGATTTTCAGATATCTCAAAGGAACAGAAGAGTTTGGATTATGGTATCTAAAAGGAAAGGATCTATCACTTATTGCCTACAAAGATGCAGATTGGGCAGGTTGTATTGATGACCGAAAAAGCACCAGTGGAGAAACGCTCTACTTGGGTGAGTTTTTAGTATCATGGATAAGCAAGAAACAATCATCAGTATCTTTATCTACAACTGAGGCAGAGTATATTGCAGCAACAACATGTTGTACACAGGTTCTTTCGATGAAACAAACTCTAAAAGATACACAGGTTGAGTATGATCATCCCATTCCAATCTATTGTGATAATATAAGTGCCATCATTATCTCAAATAAACCGGTGATGCACTCCAAGACAAACCACATTCCAATAAAGTATCACTTCCTATGGGAATAGGTTGAAGAAAATAACATCAAAGTTGAGTATGTGGGCACAAAAGAACAAGTGGCATACATATTTACAAAACCACTTCCATGGGAAGCCTTTGAGTATCTTCGCTAAAGACTCTAAGTTATTTATACTCCAAAATGAATTCTTTTGAATACTTATGTTATATATGTACACAATGAATCACCATAAAAAGGACAGTTCATTTAGGGGGAGTGTCCCCAGATGTAAATATACATTTTCCATCGATGAAAAAGGGGGAGATATTTATGAGATGCAGAGGACAAAGGCATGATTACAAGGGGAGAAATGGTCACATAGATGTAGAGGATAGAGGCATGGTTCCAGGGGGAGCATGAGTGACATGACTTCAGTATTGCATGACATGATTTCACTATTGAATCAGAGTGTTTCCATCAATTCCAAAGAGGGATATTGTTTATTAAGGTTGGTTGTCATTTAAGTCAACCCTTGAATAAATTTTGGTAGAAAATTGCGGTAGCACAAAGGTTTGGGTAATGGACCCAAGTTTGTTTGATGTAAAGATGACTCATTATTGTATTGTCATAGTTGATAAGAAGTACAAATGGATCAACTCCAAATTGGTCCCCTTATGGTGAAATCCCTCATGGGAAGATGCTTTGTGGATTGAGTTATCCTAGAAGTATGGTTAGAGAACCCATGCTTAATTGTGGAATAATGAGATGAAGGTCAGTGAATTTTTCAGTGAAACTATCCTAGATGTATAGTTCTTGTCATGCCATTTTCGGTGGTATGTGGAACACCACATAACTCCTCATGGTTAGAGAGTTATGGACATGTGAAGTTGGAGGACCCTCATGAGTCATCTAGAAGCCCCCAAAAATTAAAGTGTTTGCAAAAGAAATTATTTAAATAATAAAGTTAATGGAGAACTCCCTAAAATAAGGAAAGTGGGATGCTACATGAAAGTATAAATAAGAGGCAAGGCTCTCTCATTTAATTACACTTGAACACATTGAATATATTTTGTTGTGTGAGGATTATTGCAAGTACTCATTGATACATCTCAAGTTGCGAAAGTCTGAGGTAGTATGAAGGGTTGATAGAGAAATTCTTGGAATTACAACAAATACTAAAAACCCTATTTTCTGAGGCATATGCACGCTGACAATGTATTAGTGTGCGTACATATTGAGGAATATGCGGGCTAACAGTGTATTAGGATGCGTACATACGCGGGCTAGTAGTGTATTAGGGTGCGTAAATGTTGGTAAATCCATGGAAACTTGAGAGGATGAAGATGCAGAGGTTCTAGATTCTGAGATCAAGCTCCCAGGAAGGTCTACAGTGCTAAAAAACATCATATCTATCAATTGGTTCAAAATAACTTGTGTTGGTTGATGTATTGGGAGGCTGAATATCAGAAAGGATTTGAAGTCTAGATCATGTGAGGGATATTATACTTGTTTATGATTATACAAATTTATATGACACATGAATAGAGAGAGATATAGAGATTTTGGGTAAAGAGGATGCAAGCACAGGGTACAGATACAGTCTGGATATAGTGACAAGCTACAGATCTATGTGAAATAAGTTACAGAGGGTCATAATTTATTAAGAGAAAGGAAACCCTAGTTTTTAGAAGGAAAACGCATGTTGCATAACATTTTGGTGGCTTACATATGCGGTCTGCATAACAGATAGGGCACGCACATACATGTGATGCAACACTACAGGTCGCATACCTGTTGTATGTTTGTTGATACATGTTCAATTCAGGTATATATTGATTACAGGGAAGTTTTATAGGTTGAATGCAGGTCAGTGGTACAGGTTGATACAGTTGTACAGTGGTATATATCACAGTAATAGTCTGCCAATGGTTCCATCATTCTAATTATACGTCAGGGAGGTTGGACGGGGCAAGGACAGGTGGTTTTAGCCACCTTCCAGTTGTAGCCGGAGAACACAGGGCGTTGTAGCCTCCTTTTAGTTGTAGCCAGAGAATTGGGGAGTTGGAGCTTCCCTCAGGTTGTAACTTGAGAAACTAGGGGGTTGGAGCCTCCTTCCAGTTGCAACTAGAAAACAAAGGAAGTTGGTGCTTCCAATGAATGTAATTCTTCAAGACATTTAATTAAAAACATTCCATGGTCTTCTCCCGCTTTGGGTTTCGACGTAAAATAATGGTGTACTGTGTATGTGTATGATTGTTCACTTGTTCATTGCTTATTTACTCTACATTTATTGGATGATAATGATACATTGATATAACACTTGGATTATATGGTTAAAAAGGATTAAATTTCTCTATTACTGATTCACCCCACCTCTCAGTAATCCAACAACCCTATCCAATGCCCCTTTGATTAGTCCTCCAAACTATGATATTGATTACATCCTCTACTTGTCAGCCTCAACCATCTCAGTAGTAGGAGTCCACATCCAACTAGGGGATGATGGGTGGGAACATGTCATTTACTACATCAGTAAAACTCTTTCAGGACCACCCCTGAAATACAAAAATGATGAGAAACTCTCCCTCATAGTTGTCCTCATAGTTCAAAATATACAACAATATATCCTGCTTCGAACTACCAAAGTCGTAGCAGATTCCAACCCCATGAAGTACTTTCTTAGTCAATGAAAAATTAATGGAAAATTTTCCCGATGGATCATCATCCTTCAGGAAAATCACCTAGATTTCTCAAATCCTAAAAGCAAGAAAGCACTCGTCCTCTCTGAACTCATTATGATTTTTTTCTCATACTCTAAAGCTTCACCCGTCAATACAAATTTTCCCGAAGAACACCTCTTCTTCATCCCCTCTGATGACCCCTAGTATGGAGACCTTCTCGTCTACCTTCGAACACATAAGTTTGGGTCTCATCTCTCTCGAGACGATTGTCAACGCATTCTCCATCAAGCCCCTCAATACCTTCTCCTCGGTGACGTCTTTTAAAAATGAGGGGTCAACACCATTCTTCGCCAATGTCTGACCATTGATGAAGATGACAGAGTCTTGAATGATTGCCATAGCGACGCTTGTGGTGGCCACCTCTCAGGTATGTCCACCACCCAAATAATCATTCGAGAAGGTGTTACGAGGAAAATCTCTCTATGGCTAGGGAAAACCACAACAAATGGAAACGAATGCAGAAATCAACTCTATTCTCTAGTATGCTATATAAACAAATATACTAACAAGATAAGATAAAAGTCCTACCTCGTCCAGACATTTGATGAAGTTCACCTTTGAGCACTTAACCCAAAGCAATATACCTGCAACTGTTCCTCAACAACTAAGAAAAACAAGCATATGGTGATAATATATGATGTTAGCACATTCAATAGTATAATCCATTAATATACATAACAAATACGCCCATGGAATAATAATTCAAATATTTTCAAGATATCAATTGGACGGGAAAATAGTATTTCTATTAATATATGATCAACATAAGTGAAAAAGTTATAGACTTCAGTGTCGGCACGGTTCAGAACCGAGAAACTAAGTTCCTTCCAGCTGGGCCTCCACCACCTCAATCCTCCACCAAAGGAAAGATCATAGAAGAGATACAATAAAGTTCTCAATCAATAAGGGAAGATCTTGGGGGATGAACACTCTATTCAAACTTAAAGGACAAAGGGATGAAAACTCAATATGAAGTGAATAATTTCTCCAGAGTACCTTTTCTCTCAAAGTTGAATTCTTTATCCTCTTTTCCATAGCTCAGAATTGGCCCATTTATATCCTTCAAATGGAATTGAAGGGCCGAGTCAAAACATTTCCAGTATATGGAAGGACAAGGATCATTGATCTCCTATCATAACATGGAAACCTGCAAAACATTTTTCATTTTTGGGAACAAATCCTGATGTATGTGGGCTGTAGTGGTGCAACATGCGTATACACATGTTGTATAGTATGCAAGGTGAGCACATGTGGAAAAAATGTAATTTTATCTCTGGTATTTTCAAAAAGGGATGAAAAGTCTACATAGCGAAATGGAAAAAGGCCCTCTTTGAAAGATTACATAGGGTGAGACAAATATTGCTATAACAGATGCCCCCTAATGTGTGAGGTCAAAGGAGTATCTGTGATGGCCAAAATACATTATAAAAATCTAGAAGTGGAGTGATGGGGAATGAGTTAGAAGAACTAGTTGATCATTACATTTTGCACTGACTTTGCATACATGGCTGCCAATTTGAATTACATTGTAGATCCATGTGAAAGTATACCAAACAACTGTCTGAGGCCATGAATAGGAAAATACAAGTGCGGTTACATGCCATAGGTTGTCATAGTCACGAATAAGGCCTAGTAGAACCAATCTCAAAATCAATCTAAAGATATATGTATACCATGGAGTACAATGTGATATCCCATGATCATTGAAGTCATATAGGTACTGGTCCAATGAAAAGGAAGCAACAACTCAGGAAAGCTGCAACCACATACTGATGTCTTCAAGTCTTCTACATATTTCGCCAAAGGTGAAAGTATACATCATGTGAATAAAGGAGTTGAGGTCGAACATAATGAGACATCATTTATTACCGATCATTGAGGTATACCTTTAACAAATGTGAGACAACCTACCGATAATCAAAGTAGGTATCAAGGAACCGAGCACATTCTTACAAGTGTGAATAAAGGACTCGGGGTCAAACACTTGGAGAATCCATCGATCAGGAGACATTGATGTATTCCCAACTGTCGATAGTGAGAGAACCTCCAACTAATGAATGCAAGCCTCAAGGTACTCATAGGACTCTAGGTCTCGTTTCCAGAATAGATGATCTGAAGTTGATGGAAGGAGACCTGCTGAAAGGAAAGCATTAAGGCATATCTCATCATTCAACATGAGGTACAAAGAAGGAGCTTCATGATTTGGAGGAAATCAGACAAAGAAAATGTTCACGAACCAACAACCCTGTGTGTCTTTCGCGTGTTCCAAGTGTAAGTGGTACACGAAAAAGACCCTATGAATAACAACCAATGAGGAAAACTTCTTACAAAGGAGAGTAAAACACCAATAAGACTAATGGAATCCAAGACACTACAGGAATCCCAATGTGTGAATAGATGTCTTTCTTTCGAACAGAAGGGAAACCACCCAGTCAATGGAGAATGATGAAATGTCGTCTGTTGGGTTCAAGGTTACTTATCAATGATGAAAGTAGGACCAGGGTGCGTGATAGGACTACAACATCATGTGATTCTGAGGCAAACTAAGGGTATGGCCGACATGAAAAGTCAAGAGTTTTGAAAAATGGACGACATAGGTTGATATACTTCATTTGAATAAGAGAATGAGACATATGGAACAGTCCTGTAGCATAGACTCAATGATGAAACCATGAGATGCAGGAGGCATCAATGAAATTCTCCAAAGGGACTAGAAGAGTAACCATGAGATGGAGAAGAAAACTCTCTGTAATGAGATCAACTTCCTAAGTCCATGCTAAACCAAAAATTATGATGACAAATGGACTCAATAAATTTGTTCTCTTTTCAAATGCAACATGACTGCTGCCAATTTAAGATAATACTCCCTTCTCACCCATCTTTTTTTTTTATAGTCAAATGAATGCTATGATATAGAGGAGGAAACGAGTGTCGCAAGTAATAAAAACTAGTTCCAACAATGGAACATACCTATGCTCAATGCAAGGAGATGCATGCGGGAGATGGATACTTGGGGGAATGTTCCCTCCTGGGTATAGGGTGTCAAATTGTGAAGGATATAAACGAGGCTCTACTAGATTGAGGATGAAAAAATGATGAGGAAAATGGTTTATAACACAAAGAGAGAACCGACTATAGGCTCAATACTGCATTCAAGGGCATGATATGCAATCACAACTTAATGCCAAAAAATGTCCTTTTTCGTAATCTTAGTCTAGTTGGTGTGAAAAAGGGATAAACTTGTACCAAATAGTTGTCCTTTCAAATCCCATTTACGAGTGTGAAAGAGACAAGTTCACTCAGGAATATTTTATCTTATTGAAAATGAGTCGGAAAATATCTTAACTAAGACTCATGACCTTCCAATTCCAATTTAACAAGTGTGAAAGGGACAAGTTCACTCGGCAATCTTTTCACTTTTTAGATGAGTTGGAAAAGAGCTTAAATCGGACTCAGTTGGGATTTTCTAGGCGACATGTCACGGGGTACGCCAAGGCTCTCGTGTTGGACTTCTGTGGAATAATAGTATCTTACGAATAACCGACACAAGATTGGGAAAACCCAAATCTCTCCAAGTTAAGGAGGATAAAGTGGTAGCGGAGTTTATCGTCTCTGTAATATATCAGATAATGTCTCTTACTTGAAAGGACATAGGCAGAGGCATTGGATACCCCACAAGGGCATCCCAATCGAAGGGAACTTCTCTAGGAATTTAAGGGAGACTACTCGGGGAGAGTATAGCTATCTCTTGTTTAGAAGGTGCAATATCATAATTGATAACAACATGGTTGAAGGATGCATCACCCTCGACAAGGAGATTTGGACTAACCAGATATTGCACTAGTATGACCACTTCCTCAATTTCAGTTTGAATAGGATGCGAGATAACAGGGGTAGGGGAAAAATCACCCTCGACAACAGACGTGTGGTCAAGAGAGGATTGTAGTGGCATGATTGATGTGTCAATCAAAGGAGAAGCAGGGTTTGGGGAAGCCATAGACACCTTAGAACCTGAAGGGCCTTTAGGTGAGCCCCACGCTTCTAGTATCCCAGTAGTAGAAGGACACAAATGAGTAAGGTGATTTCCTTTTCAAATCCTACAAAGGAACTTGGGATTATGCATTACACATCTAGGCTTCTCAATCATATGAATTCCCCTAGCATGATTTGTAGTGGCTGGTGACATGCTCCCAGCATGAATTGCAAAGGATAGTAGCAAATATCCAAAATGACTTGTAGAGGTTGTTGATGAATCCCAAACATGACTGGTAGAGTTCGGTGATGAATCCTCAATATGAATAGTAAAGGTTGGTGATGTACGTGTAGTGTTACTAGTAATGACTAGATTTGTGCCCCCAGCATGACTTGCAGCGGGTGGTTGCTGGTCTTCAACATGACTAGCAAAGGTTGTCAACCAATATCCAACATGACTAACGAAGGTTGGTGATATAATTCCATTATGTTACTGACCCTCAAAAGACGCAGTAGAGGAAGGTAGGGTCCAAGGATTGTTAAAATATGAAGTACGGAAATGAACAAACCTCTCTGATGAAATGAGACTACTGGACGTGGCGTAAACATGGTGAATTGGCGTCATGGAGTCGAAGGTACCCATAAGGTATGAATTCATTCTGACACTGATATTCTCAGTTTCTAGCTCATAATTGTCGACCATGCGGCTTGAAGGTCCAACATATTCATTGGGGATAACATACGCAAAGGATAATTGGTCGATCATCACAATCTTCCCATCGAGTGGAAAACAAAAAGTGTGGAAGACAGACGATATGTCGAAAGTCATAGCATAGGTCCAATTGTGTTTTAGTAACAAGTTATAATCAAGAGGTGCATCAACTACCTCAACATCCACCTCTGTCATCTTCCCACCTAACTAGACCAGAAAGGCAGGAAGAATAATGTGAGGGTGGAAGGAATGACTATCAAAAGAAGTTAGCATGGTCGACGATTGAGAAAGATTCAGAGAGTCGAGAGATTTCCAACAGATCAGGGACATCACACATGTAGCAACGCCTTCATCAACAACCACACTTTTTATGGTATACTTTGAATACCCAACGTGGATTTGGAATGCCACATGGTAAGGATAGCGAGGCTTCACATCTGTGACATCAAACTTGATAAATTGCGAGCCACTGGGATCTAGAGATCCTAACGTAGATAGAAAGGCATTCCTCTGTGAAGGACATGTCTGGAGTAGCTCCAGAGCCGACATCGCACAAGGGGTTTGACACAGGTCCTCAACAATAGAGTAATTCTAGGTAGCTCTAGCATTTGGATTGTGGGTAGACCACTTGAGCACTCCTTTCGGAATATGAGGCGGTGGCTCTGGTTTCTCGATATGCAAAGGCATCTCCGAAGGAGGAGGAGGAGACTATAGACCAGGTATAGCCTGTGAAGAACTATAATCACGAGACCGGGTGGCCACATGAACCTTAGAATCGACGATATTGATACACAAATTGTCACCATATTGCGATGGAAGGTTTTGACTCCCACTGGCCACATTTCCATCATTTGAGGAGCTCGAGGTCATGTGTTGGTTATGTCATAAAGGATTCATCAGCACGAGGGTCGGTAGAGATAAGAGCCTCACAACTTTCTTAATTTTGGGGCATAAATGAGTAAGGTGATCGTCCGTAAAATGCTTACAGGGAAATTTCACCTTGCACCTTTCTTTCTTTCCCTCTCCAACATTTTTATTCGTCTTCTCATTATTACCATTGTCCTTGTGTTTATTATTATTTTTCCCACCCTTACGATTATTATTATGTCCTTTCTTCTTATTCTCGACTGGTTGCTGGTTACCATTTGGGCCAGTCGACGATTGCACAAAATGTACATCTATCGACTGAGTGGGATTGGAAGACAGATGAATCTAGCCCTCTTGTTTATTGGTTTAGAGACAACTCTTTCAAATGGTTTGTCATCAAGTTTGCATATTTTACATTGGCGGAGCCTACAATTCCATCGGCATGAGGTTCGAACTTTTGTCTAGGGTCATAGGTTGACCTCAATGCATACAAAAGAATGTGGTATAACATCCTAGATTGAGCATATATAATATCTAACTGTTGGGCTTTGAATATTGCTTCTTCCTCAGTTATAACCCCGGATGTAGAAACATCTTTCGAGATAGGGGGTTGCAAAGACTTAAGGAACCATTCTAAAATAAATCCTAGGGGTATTAAGGTCTTGATTAACCACTTCCATCTATGCCACTCCTATATATGATCTGAGATATGAGTGGTTGAGTCCTGGCGTAAATTCGATAGAATTTCTAGGCCAACATCGTAACGAACAGACAATTGGAAGTGGTTAAGGAAGACTAACACCATCTAACTAAAGGTACTTTTGTTCTAGAGTCTATACTTAAGGCTTAGAAAGTATAGTGTCTAGGCATCTGAAAGTGAGAAAAGGATAAAGAAAGGGAAAGCATCAACCTTCAGGAAAAGAAGCTAAGGTTGATATCCAGGTTGTTGTTGTCTAGCCTCTAACTGTTCCTGGAAGTTTATATACCACTCAATCGCAGCCCACGAACGCTCAAGTTCTACCCAGGTATTGGCTGTTTTAAGAATAGTATCGAAAAGGTTCAAGGCGATATGTGTTTGGTCTGATAAACCAGGCTCAATGTTAGGCTATCTTACAACAGGGATAGTCATAGAGGAACAGTAAAATTAAAAGAAGGTTTCAAAGTTTTAAATGCTGACTCAATTTGATCGTATAAGAGAGAACTATCTGATTTATTTTTAAAGATAAATTACAAACCAAAGGCCTTTTTCCCGTAACTGTGTTATCTAGCAAATAAGAGGTGTGTGTGAAAATGCGATAAAAACATAAATTTGTTTATAATACGAGGCTCCTATCAAGGGAGAATCTCGCCCTGTAAACATAAGAAGAAAAAGGGTGAGAAGAAATCTGACGAATGCACAAAATATGAAAATCTAATGAGTCCACAGGTCTTGTACCTACTGTTATCTGATACAGAGGAAAAACTATAAACTATATAGACAATTAAAATTAATCACCACAACAAAGGTTTTACTAAATTGCAGTGTAACATTCATCAAACATATATATGCGAAATGAAATTGAACAAGAAAAAAGAGAGGAAACAAACTCATAACACAGTATTGACGGAACCAGGAGTCTTCGGATTGCTTTGTATTAATATTCAAAAGGAGGGTCTCTATTACAATCGACCAAAATAGGTCCATCCATTGTTCTTTCTACAAAATGTATATTTATACAAATTTCTATAGTATGGAATCTCAAACATTCCAGAGGTTTTCGGTTACAACAAAGGGGATTAATCATTTCAATTCTTGGTTTCTATCCTTATTTGGTACTGTAAACCTACCTCTTCGTATGCTTCGTGCAAATGACGCACTTCTCCACCAGCTGGGATATTAACATAGAAGGTTCTACTTGATTGTTGGCCTCGAAAGTGTAACAATCCTTCGCCAATTTTGGCAACTTTCCCTCCACCTGTTGGTCTTTGGTGTTGACAGAACATAATTGTACACTTGGTTTAATCAACCATTTATCTAGTTGGACTATGTCCATTTGGGTTATTTTTGATATTTTGGCCAATTCTCTTTCTTCATTTTCCTTGATATTGAGAAGATGCGTGGTTATATTGATCAGGCCCAGTGTTTCAGTGTTGCCTTCATCATCGAAACCCAACCAACTTCCATCTAGAAAACTGAGGGATTCTTCACAAGATTTTCTTATCTCTCTAGCTTGTTGTCTGCCTTCAGATATGTCATGCTCCAATTCTTTCAACAAGATGTTACCTCGGGTCTGCTCCAAGATAGAAAACCTGGAACTACTGCTTGTCTCCCTTCTCATCATGGCTATAATAACCTCTTGGAAAGCAACTCGAGCCGCCCCAACGTCTTTTTCTCTGAGAGTGAGGTTTTCCAATACTCGATCAATGAGTTGGCAGTTGTTTTGAATCATTTCTACCTGAGCAAGTAGGCCTTGTTGAGTTTCCGACACTCTTTTTCTGATCTCTATAGCTTGGGATTGAAATATACTGATATCAATTACGTGGCTTTCGGCGAAGTCTAATTTGACTTGTAGTTTCTCTATCAATTCTCCTTATTGGTCTACCTGTGTCTGACTTGTCTGAGCCATTCGTTGCATTTGTTCGAGGTCATCTTTGAGCCACTCAATTTCCTTTTGATCGGCTACTCTAGCTTGTTCCAAACCTGTGTTCGCTTGATCTGTGGCAGCAGCCTCTGTTGTAGCTAGTTTAGCCTCTAATGATTTGATCAAATGATTTTTTCACTTCAGATGATCCTTCAGGGTCCCAACTAAATATTGGTTGGCTGTAGCGAAAGCCCCCAATGTTCCTGTTATTTCAGTCGCAAATTCTGGCTTCTTCACATCTTTTCCATCGGCTAAGATTTTAAATTTCTTGGCTACCTTACCTGCCTCTTGATAAAATTCTTGTTTCATGACATCCTTTCTCTTCTTATCAAAGAAGAATTCATTCAGAGGTAGCTCTTCCATTTTTATGGGCGTTAATTCTTGGCCGAAAACCCACCCTGTGTCTGGGACCCCTTTCGTGGACTGTAAGGGGGTAATAGAAACGATGGGATTGCCAACCTGCTTATATGATTTCCCTATAGTAACAACCAAGGTTGGCTCGCTCAGAGGGTAGGATGTCTCGGCTTCCTGTTTCACACCCCCAGTTTTCTCTTTCTTTTCCTGGTGTTCTTCTCGACCGGGTGCTGAATCTTTGGAGCCTTCGGCTTCCATTTTCTGCACCTCTATGGTTGTTGTATTCTCACCCCATAATAATGGGGGAAAGAAGCTCCGTCGATGTTCTTGGAATTTGAATATATCATCCCTCTCTTCGGGCGACAGGGCTTGTATCCAAGCCAAAACCTCGGCATAATATATCGCGCCTCAGAAAATGTCATCATGAGGTGAATTCTCGTGTTCAAACCTTCTGAGGCCACAATTATCCAAGTCATTACTCACGACCCTGTGTGGGTCGTGTTTCTTAAATTCAATGTGAACCAACTTAATGTCTTCCATGGCTGTTGTTTCAGCCTTTGCATGCCTGAAATCTAATAAAGAATAGGTGTTCAAATGAATAGGGAATGGTGGCCATACCTTCTTCGAATATCCCTTAAGCTCTTTGCTTACGCCACCAATCATGGTTTTCCTAGCGATCTCGCGACAAGCCATCCTATCCGGTATAAATAATGGTAGAGCATGCGGATGTACAGAAGCACTGAAAACCTTGAGGTATGAAAATTCTGTTTCCACGTACCAATCGGCCACACTTCTCAAATTTACCGCGATGCTATCTGAGATCCTGGGTGGTGGATTACCGAAGATGGCGACATGCATCGGTACCATTACCCAATTGAAAATTTCATATATGAAATCCAAAGCCTTGTCCTCCCATAGCTTTGAATGGTAGATGTGGATAGGCTCAACATTCGATGGAGCCCAACTCCAGCTCATTAAGGAAAATGGTGTCATGAAACACACAGCGTCCATGATGTATGCAGACATAAAAAATGAAGCCGCTTTCCCGCTCGCCCTCTGCATTTGATATTTTGTAATCCAACTGGTCAGAATATCTGAAAATAGTTTAGCCCAGTCGAAGGAACAACCTTCCGCGACTGTATGTATCAAAGGCACCCATGGGAGGAAAAAAAGTGTGGTGTCTTCCCTCTCATACAATCTACAAGTCATCATGGCTATGTATTTAAACTATGGTTCCAAAGAGAATATGGAGTAAATTTCGTTGTTGTCAGCCCTGAACTTCGCGGGGTGTGAGACCCAATCCTTGATCAAATCAGATAAGATTTTGTAGTATTGGTCGCATTCCTTCTGTTTAAAATCCTCCAGAAACTCGGCATTGTATGTGAAATTTGGTGTGGGTGGAAAATTGTACATCGCCTGTAATTGTTCTGGTCTAAAGGTCCCAATAGTGACCTTCTTCTCGTTGACGATGGTTCTGGTTGGGATATCTACATGGTCTAGTGCCCATAGGATCATATCATAGTAAGGAAGCATACATGGCCTGGCCGCTACTTTATGCATTTATGCTTGGACAACGATCTTGTATTTGGTGGCTAGGTCATCCTTCTCATTGTCACTAGAATCATCTGAACAGTCTACCAATTCGGACTGTAGAATCTCAGAAATATACGACTAGGTTCTGACTGAATCAACGCTTCGGGGTGAAGTATCAAAAGCGTTATCCGAGCCTTGCCTTGAAATCTCGACACTTGCCTTGGACGCTTTTCGTGGGGCCATGATGGGGGATTCTTATTTAGCTCTCCTGCGATAACAATATGTATACATATAGAAATCAGTTTGCTGAGGAAAGTTTCTCTATGTAAAATAGAAATAAGCTTTGTGACATGGAAGAAAAAGATCTATATCTTTGACCATTTAAACCCTCGACATCCTTATGAATAGAACAGTCAAATCAATTTTAGAGACAGATTTAGCAATAAAAACCATATCCTTACTTGCCGCTTCGCCTCATTCCCAATTAATGCCATCAATTTCGACGGTTCATGACACGAGTTGGCGTAGGGAAAATTTAAATTTACCTCGTAGACTGTGCATATTATTATTTGCATTAAATACTGCTGAAGCTCACTTAGCTTCTTTAATCAGGGTTTCTTAAACTTTAATCAACCTTTCGGCGTTCGCCTTATCGAGAGTTTTCACTCTAACCTTTCGAGCCTCTAAAACCCGAGATCGCGATGATTGGATTTAGTTAAGAGAGAATGTAAATAGGATTAAGTGTTTAATTAATCATGTTTTAATTTATATAGCGACTTCACGACTCGGGGTTTCGAAGGTATAGTTTCCGAGAGGAACATATGTCAAGTCACAAAATCCCGACGGGATTTAATCATGGTCAAAACTAACCACCCCTTACACTAACCCGGGTTACTTATGTAAAAGTGTCATGGCTTCGCCTATCAGAGTTATGACGATAACTCTTTTGGAGAGAGTGAAGGCCGAGACGCGAAATCCCGACAACACTTGACTAGGGTTTAAAGAATTTCACTCTTAGCTTTAACTTGAGGTAAGATTTTAACAACTTTTCGCGACCTCGCACATCGGGGCTTGTAAATCTTGTGACTTGTAAATCTCGAAGCACGATATCCCGAGGTACAAAAAGTAAAAATTTTTGTTTAACGATAAAAGGTGGTGACTTATGAAAAATAACATCCTTCGTTATTTCGCATGTCGAGACTATTGAAAATTTTAGTTTGTAAATGTCAAGAAGTGAAAGATAACTTAAAGACCAACATTTGAATTTAAAAAATACATTTAAACCAGTTGAAAAAGGTGGCTCCAACATAGGCTCCAACTAGGGATCCCGTCTTCCTGTAAGACGGGAAGAACAATAGACCTCGTGCCTGTATTGGGTAAATGGAGTCAATGGTTTTATCCCAGCAAAAACTGTTCCTAGGAAAAGGATACAGAGGGAAAAAGAGATCTCATCTTATACTTGTGAAATTTTTTTCAAAACTCAAATACGTTTCACACTCAGTTGTAGTCCCTTTCACAACTTTCTCCTTCTCTTTACTGAATTTAGGTCTACATTTGGACAATCAAGACAGTCCTAGGAAATCCAAAAGATTCTGTGGCTTTTGGTTTGCATCAAATGAAGTTCATTACATGTTTTTTAATCAGGGAGCCCTGTCTGAACTTAGGATGTAGATCCAGTTTTGAGAAAAATTGGTTACCAGAGTAGAGTGAGTGTAATGATCCCAAGCCAAATTCTTTCTTGGAATCACTAACTACTACTAATTTATTGAGTTATTGAGTGCATAAAAGATTCATCAACACATGGAGATCACAATATATTCAAGATGTAGAAGCACAAGCAAAGATCTGACCTTTTTATTATGAGCAATGTAAGATCAATACAATAGATGGCCGATCTAGCATAAACCTCAGATGGTCGTACAAGAAATAGATATGAGCTTCTACAAAATTCTCTCGACAATACAAAATAGGCCTCCAAACGATGGATATACAATAAAGACTGAATCAAGCAGATCTAAGCCGTACTAATGCTCAACCTCCAAGATGGAAAGTGCCACGTCCTGCTAGAATGCTGAAGCCCTCAATAATTTTTCCCTGCTACCAAAAGTGTCCAATCATCCTGATAAATATGCCAAATGATAGATCGGGTAACTATAAGGACAACCCATATGTCCAAATTCCCAAATCCACTTTCAAACCCCGTAGATCTGAATTCACCACTGAATGGTGCACCCCACTGGATGACTGAAACCCTAGTTGGTTCGGCCCTGATGAAGGATGCCTCCAAATGCTCTGAAACTCTCCAAGAATATAGATTGGGCTATGAGAATCCCGTGGGAGAAGTTTCAGGCTCAGATCTCAAGCAAATCTCCCTAGATCTGAGTTTTACTAAATCACAGGACGTCCCCTATGGATCCAAGATGTCCCAATCTGTAGACAAATGTAGAATGATGATAACCCTCCAAAAAATCCCTCAAATTGATGGTCCTGCCCCTGCAAACAAAACCCAACTGTCAAAATGGCCCTAGGCCCTCAGGATAAGCTGGATCGAACCTCCCTCTAGATGATGGTGCGCCCTTGATGGAAACACAAGAACAGTACGACCTGCTACCTTCTGAAGCGCTAGATGGAGATGGGCTGAGACTACAATGGTGTGGAGGAGTCTTTCATCCTCGATATAAAGCTGCGGAACAAGGTGAGTGGATATTTCACCACTGAGTTGATCACAAGGGTTTGTACAACAAAACCCCCAAACTGAATGCTCAAGAGCAATAGAAAATGTTAATCCAAAACCAGAATGAGTAATAGGTGTGCCCCAGCCTCTTACTTATAATTTTCCTTCTAATTCTCTGTTGAGTTAGGTTAACTCCCAGCGTTAATCTTCTATTCTTCTGTTGAGTTATCTTTTACTCCTTTATCCTTTTCCTTTCTTAAGTCAACTTAAAAAT
>SNQJ01S0092848.1:0-26099 GCA_010110895.2 Picea sitchensis | reverse complement strand
TTGAAAATTCCGTATTTCTATTTCTACAAAAATTACTGACTTGATTAATTATTGGTGAAAGTGCACTTACCAAAAAAAAATTATGAAATAAAAAGAAAACACAAAGCGATATATATAGTGGAAATTTTTTTTGGTAACCAATTATTGCATATAATGTTTTAAATAACGCCCGTTGACAGGGGTGTTGAAGATTTTACCGTCCATATTTTCTAATATAAATGAATTCTTTCCTTCGGGAGCTGCGACTCTAAAAGGTCCATACCAAATATGATCAAATTTATTGTGTTTCCTGAGTCTTCCTTCCTAGCATCCCATCTCAAGACCAAATCGCCTGGGAGAAACTCTCTGTCTTTTGCCTTATGGTCAAATAACGTTTTCATATCATCTTGGTACTTTTTCAACCTTTTGTCTATTTCAACCCTATGTTGTTGCACTTCAATTAGCTGATTTATCCTTCTGGTAATGTGATCCGGTTCTTCTTTCTCATCTTTCCATAATTTCATCATGGGGAGTGCTAGATTTATCGGTAATACCACATCAGTCCCGTACACCATTTGGAAAGGTGAGGTGCCGATAGATTTCTTCGTGCCTATCCGATTTGCCCATAAGGCGTATTTTAGATGCACATGCCAAGATTTTTTATTATCATCCAACACTTTCTTAATTACATTTATCAGACTCTTGTTTGAAGACTCGGCTAATCCATTTCCTTGGGTATGATAAGCCGTGGAATGATCGAGTACGATATTGTATTTCTGGCAGAAACTGATCATAGCCATAGATTTGAAAGCCTGGGCATTATCTGTGACTATTTTTCGGGGGTAGTCGAATCTAGACAAAATGTTGTCTTCCAAGAAGTCTATTACCACTGAATCTGTTGCCCTTCTGGTTGGAATACCCTCCACCCATTTAGTGAAGTAATCTGTGGCAGTCAGGATCCATTTGTGTTGAGAGCTAGAATGGGGGTTAATTTCACCTATAAAATCTAGCTCCCATTGCTGGAAAGGAGCCTCCGTTTTGACCGAAACCAGTGGTAGCGCTGGGAGTTTATACTTGCCTGTGAACAATTGGCATGGGTTACAGGCTCTGACTTTGGCATTTACGTCTGAGAAAATTGTTGGCCAATAATACCCTGCCCTTAGGATCTTATAAGTTGTCGCCCTCCAAGCATGATGTCCCCCACAGACACCCTCGTGAAATTCGCTTATGATCCTCTCTGTTTCTGATTCGACTAAACAGACCGACAGGAAACCTAATGGGTCCTTCCAATACAATTGATTTTCGGATATACAGTATTTGACCGCATGTAATTTCAGCGTTCTGGCTTTGGATGGGGATAAATCACTCGGGCATTTCAATGTCACCAGGTATGACACTATGTTTTTGTACCAGTATGATGAGACAAACTTCTCTTCGATTCTGATCGCACTTGTTGACTCATCACACTCATTCATGTCCACACCCTCTTCATATCCTTGTAGGCCATTTATATTGAGAGCTCTAAAATTTGATTTTGCTAAGAGTTTGGCCAAACCTTGTCCTTTTACCAGTTTTGTTGGTTTTATCTCTAGGTCGAATTCCTGAATTTTGGCAAGCCAATGTCCCCTTCTTCCATCACTGTCAGATTGAACCAAAATATCCTTTACAGAACTGGTAGGTACATATGTGATTATCTTGGAATGCAACACATAGGTTCTGAATGATTTTAACTCATTCACCATAGAATACGCTTGTTTTTCTATTATAACATATTTAAGTTCTACATCTCTGAGACTCTTTCTAAAAATGGCTATTGGTTGTTCGAAACCCTCTTCGTTTTTTTGGAGGAGTACCGCGACGATTGTGTGTTCGGAGGTGAACGGAAAAATAAGAAAATATTTTTGATAATCAGGGATTGCTAGTACAGGTGCCTCGCTTATGACCCTCTTGATGTGTGCAAACATCACTTTAGCTTCTGCCATCCATTTCACTTCGCTTTTTTTCTTTATCATATCTGTGATCAATTTCACGATTTCAGCAATGCTCGGAATAAATCTCCTCAAAAATTTTATTTTTCCTAAAAATGATTGAATTTCTTTTACATTCCTAGGAATATTTATAGTATCTATAACCTCAACTCTTTTAGGATCAATTTTAATACCATCTCGAGACATAATATGGCCCAAGAGTTTACCTTCTTGCATGGCGAAATGGGACTTTTTGGGATTCAAAGACAGACCAAACTTATGACATTTCTCAAACGTCCACTTGAGATGTACCAAATGATCTTCATCAGATTTAGAAAAAACAGTTAGATCATCAAGATAAATGACCACAAATTTATCCCTTTCACCAATGAAAGCAATTTCCATAGCACGTTGGAAGGTAGCACCTGCATTCATTAAACCAAAAGGCAGTTTATCATACATAAAAGTACCCCAAGGGGTAGTGAAAGTTGTTTTCTCTTTATCTAGTTCACTTACAATGATTTGATTATACCTAGAGAACCCATCGATCATTGACATCTTGTTTTCCCCAACTACCTTTTCTAAAATGTGATCCATTTTGGGTAGAGGGTAGTTATCTTTGAGAGAGGACTTATTCATATTTCTAAATTCCACACACAGTCTAATCTCCCCATTCTTCTTTCTGACCGGGACCAAGTTTGCTACCCAGTCAAAATATCTCAGAGGTACTATTATTTTTGCATCCAAGAGCTTTTTAACTTCCTTTTGAACCACAGGTATTAAAATAGGTTTGATCTGTCTGAGTTTTTGACGAAAGGGTTTGACACCAGGTTTTAGGGGTATCTTGTGTTAGATTGCAGTGGTGTCGTAAGTTCTCAACTCTTCGTAAGACCAAGAAAAAACATATTTATACTATCCGAGCAAGTCTTTATACTTGATTTTTACCTCAGGAGGAAGGTACTTTGATATTTTTACCATCCTAGGTTCTTCTTTGGTCCCTACATCGCAGTCTTCAACCCCCTTTGGTTGGGGTTGCAGGGTGGATTTCAAGGGTGTGTCATTCTGATTGAACAGTCTTTCCAAAGGAATCAGTCCTTTCAGAATCTGATTGTTATTTAGAACTAGCATGCGATGATTTGCAATCTTTTCCTGGAACTCTTGAGGGTCCTCTCCTTCTTGCATGATCCATATGTGATCGTTTTGATTCTCTTGATCAATGTGAGTTTCAGAGAAGTCGCCTACTGCTTTGAGGAATTTCCTGATCTGTTCGTCATCCTCGAAAACCTGCCAATGTTGTATGTTGTTTAGGATGGATGGTCGGTGCCTTACCTCTATGTGGTGCTTTAGTTTAAAAGCAGTAGGGGGAGCGGACGTCGAGGCTTCCCTGGCTAACGAGTTGGCCTGCAAATTTTGGGCACGTTGGATGAAGTGGATATTTACATATGAGAAGAAATTTCCCATTAGATCCTAGACACAATTTTTGTACGATCTCAATCTCGGGTGCTTGGCCTGGTATTGTCGATTTATCTGTTTGACTATCAACTCGACGTCTCCATACACTTCCAGGTTCTTTATGTTTAGCTTCTTGGTAGCTTCCAATCCTAATATTAAGGCTTCATACACACATACATTGTTGGTGTAGTCTATATCCCATTGAAGCCTGTAAGAGAAAGGGACAAAAAAATCATTTTCAGGTGCCACAAGAAGTACCCCTGCACCTACTCCTTCACATGACAGGGCACCATCAAAAAACATTTTCCAGATCCCCGTGCTATGCATATTTTCTGAGTCTTTCTCATCCATGTAATTTTCCTCTGTACAACTATCTAGACCATCATCAAAAGAAAAAATACAATTTCCTAGGTCTTGATCCACAATGTAAATAGGAAAATTGTTAGGATTCTAAGGAGTGCTCACTGTATAGGCTAACCTCGTTTCCCTTTATAACTGCGTAAGTTGTCCCCCAAACACAAGAATTGTGGCGTAAGTCATGTCGAGTTGGAGGGACCCCCCAAGTTTGGGCCCCCACGACCTTGATAGTAGTAAGCCATACTTTGGGGGGATATCAGCAGTAACTACATCCATCATGACGCTTTTGACTGGGACCTGTGCAAGGGTGACTACTAAATCTTTTATCATACCCAAACACTTAACTTTTCTCAAATCGAAAGAGTAGAGATCTCCGTAAGGTTTGGTGATCTCGAGGCCTAGTCTATCCATAATAGTTTTGGGCATCACGTTATGTGAATCTACAGAGTCTAGCATGCAGTTATGCAGCAGTCGATCATGCACATTTAGGGTGATATAGAAAGGAGTGACGGTGTCTCTGGCACCCTCGAAATGTGGACCAAAATTGATATTGAGCTTATCATCTTCCAAGTTTATCATGTCGGATTCGCTTTCTTGATCTAAACAACCAATCACTTTGGTTATCTATTTACGATATGCCGGATTCTTTGCTAATTCAACCAGAGGGATAGGTATTTTGATCCTATTTATCTCATTTTCAAAACTAAAACCGCCACTACCTTTGACCGTTTCTTTGGTTGAAATCTCAGATTCTCTCTTCTCCAACTTATTTGTCTGAGCTGATTTATTACTCACGATCTTAATTACCAGTGTCTGTGTATCGGCCATCTTGATCGCCTTTCTTTGGGTTTCAACCTCCTTCGTCTTTGGATCCAATAAGTTAGTCCCTTTAGATGTTTCGGTCTCCTTTGGAGTGGGCACATATACTTCACCTCTAGGGAGAATTTTCTTGGGTTGAGAAATCAACACGGGTTTGTTTTTAGATCTCAGGTTATACCTAGGTTGGACTTCAGCGATTATTGAATTAGTTACTTCTTGATGGTCAGGGACATCTGTATTGTTTATGTCATCATCTACATCTGAGGGTTGCTTTGTTCTTAGAGACTTTTCATAATCTTCTTTAGTTACATAAGGTTGAGTGCAGTTGTCACCCAAATTTGTCACATCTTCTTCCAGACCTTCGAAATCTTCCAGGTCATTTCTTCCTATAAAATTCTCATTTTTTAAAGGGGTTTGAATTTTCTGATCTTCATTTTTAGCCCGTGTTTGTTGATTTTGAAGGTTGGGGTTTCTTCTAAATTCTCTTTTAACGAAAGGATCGACCTTCAATTGATCTAGTTCCATCCTAGAAATTTTATTCGACAATTCCTTAATTATCCTAGCCATATCATCCATTTTATCGTCTATGGATCTATTAAACCTTGAGGGTCCATCTTGTTCCCTGAAATGTCTGGTTTCTTGATTTCCTATTTCTACCTTATCTTTCAACTTTCCAGAATCCATCATGTTAGATTCAATTTCTACAACATCATCCTACATTCGGGTTAGGGTAGCCCCTCTTCTTTCTTTTAAGAAAAGGGTGAAATCGGGTTCGAAATCTCTTGTGAAGGTTACTTTGGTTGCAGGTTGGGATGGTTTAACTTCGGCTGGGATTTTATTATATAGCTTATTAAATCTTTGAATAAATTCCATAACTGTTTCTGAATTCATTTTCTTTAAAGATCCGAACTCAGTCAAATAATACAAGTGATCTTTCCTTTCGCCCCATTGCCTAAGGAAGGCATCTTCTAGAGCATCACAGGATAATATTGACCCTACAGGTAGGCTTCGAAACCAATTTCGTACCTGTCCTTTGAAATTTTGAACAAAAAGCCTCGAATACACGTCTTCGTGTTTGAGACCTAGGATATCCGTGAATTGATCGAAGAAGTTTATATGTTCGGTTGCGGTCAAGTCTCCTTCTCCTGTAAACTTAGGTAAGTTTTTTATATCATTTTTGGGAAGGTCATGAAGAGGGACAGGTAGAACCAAAGGTGCATATCTTGCAGCCACTTTAGCGAAAAATCTGGGAGGGCGGAGAGGCCCTTGGCTTCCTTCTCCTCCTCCTGGAGCCCCACCACCTCCTAAAACTCCTCCACCTCTGAAAACCCCTCCACCTCCTCCTCTGGCAGCTGCCATTGGTACTACTGGATAGGGAAATGGTGTATTGTATAGAGGGTTCTGGAACACTAAAAGTGAATCTTTAGCTTCTTCGTGAGGCGGGATAGCCAAAGACGGGTGATAAGTGATGCGAGGACTTGGCTCTTCGGATTTGCAAGAAATATAATCAGGGGAACCTGCTGGCGTGTAATCTGAGTGTAAGGCATACTCTCCGAGATTTGGTGAGGTCGTGAGACCTAACTGAAAAGTTGGCAGGATATCGATCTCTGATAAATCCACTGCAGGGCTTTTACCTCTGTATACGTCAGAGGTTATCGAATGGGTTTGATTCTTAGTCTCAGAGAGAGATAAAATTGAATTGATGGTTTTGTGAGGGGAACTGTGTGAAGTTGAAGGTTCAAACGAACTCTTGAGCTTGGTTTATGGGTACTTAAGCTGGTAGATTGTAGTAGTTGGCTTAAGCGAACCTCTAGTTTTCAGTATTTTTTTGGGATCGGAAACAGGCGTGGTCTGTTTTCCCTCTGGGTTTAGTATGGTATTACTTCGACTGGATGCCATCTTATTTAAACGTGGAGTCGCCAAGTGAAAGATAATAAAATCATTTAAAGTATGTTCACTCTTTGTTTCACTATCAAAGGGTGAAGCTTGCGAGAATGTCGTTCTTCCCAGGGAAAAGGTTTCATAACTTCGTCCCCGGCAACAGTGCCAAAAAGATGTTGTTCCAGAGTCTGTACTTAAGTCTTAGAAATTACAGTGTCTAGGCATCAGAAAGTGAGTAAAGGATAAATAAAGGGAAAGCATCAACCTTCAGGAAAAGAAGCTAAGGTTTATTTCCAGGTTGTTGTTGTCTAGCTTCTAATTGTTCTTGGAAGTTTATATCCCACTCAATCGCAACCCACGAACGCTCAAGTTCTACCTGGGTATTGGTTGTTTTAAGAATAGTATCGAAAAGGTTCAAGGCGATATGTTTTTGGTCCGATAAACCGCGCTCAATGTTAGGTTGTCTTACAACGGGGACGGTCATAGAGGAACAGTAAAATTAAAAGAAAGTTTCAAATTTTTAAATGCTGACTCAATTTGATTGTATAAGACAGAGCTATTTGATTTATTTTTAAAGATAAATTACAAACCAAAGGAATTTTCCCGTAACTGTGTTATCTAGCAAATAAGAGGTGTGTGTGAAAATGCGAGAAAAACATAAAGCTATTTATAATACGAGGCTCTTATCAAGGGAGAATCTCGCCCTGTAAACAGAAGAAGAAAAAGGGTGAGAAGAAATCTGACGAATGCACCAAATATGAAAATCTAATGAGTCCACAGGTCTTGTACCTGCTGATAGATGATATAAAGGAAAAACTATAAACTATATAGACAATTAAAATTAATCACCACAGTAGAGGTTTTACTAAATTGCAGTGTAACATTCATCAAACATATATATGCAAAATGAAATTGAACAAGAAAACAGAGAGGAAAGAAACTCATAACACAGTATTGACGGAACCAGGAGTCTTCAGATTGCTTTGTATTAATATTCAAAAGGAGGGTCTCTATTACAATCGACCAAAATAGGTCCATCCATTGTTCTTTCTACAAAATGTATATTTATACAAATTTCTATAGTATGGAATCTCAAACGTTCCAGAGATTTTCGGTTACAACAAAGGAGATTAATCATTTCAATTATTGGCTTTTGTCCTTATTTGGTACTAGAAACCTACCTCTTCATATGCTCCATGCAAATGACGCACTTCTCGACCAGCTAGGATATTAACTTAGAAGGTTCTGCTTGATTGTTGGCCTCAAAAGTGTAACAATCCTTCGCCAATTTTGGCAACTTTCCCTCCACCTGTTGGTCTTTGGCGTTGACAAAACATAATTGTACACTCGGTTTAATCAGCCATTTATCTATTTGGACTATGTCCATCTGGGATATTTTTGATATTTCGGCCAATTCTCTTTCTTGATTTTCCTTGATCTTGAGCAGATGCTTGGTTGTATTGATCTGGCCCAGTGTTTCAGTGCTTCCTTCATTGTCAGAACCCAACCGACTTCCATCTAGAAAACTGAAGGTTTCTTCACAAGATTTTCTTATCTCTCTAGCTTGTTGTTTGCCTTCAGATATGTCACACTCCCATTCTTTCAACAAGATGTTACCTCGGGTCTGCTCCGAGATAAAAAACCTAGAACTACTGCTTGTCTCCCTTCTCGTCGTGGCTATAATAACCTCCTGGAAAGAAACTCGAGCTTCCCCAACGTCTTTTTATCTAAGAGTGAGGTTTTCCAATACTCGATCAATGAGTTGGTATTTGTTTTGAATCATTTCTACCTTAGCAAGTAGGCCTTGTTGAACTCCCGACACTCTTTTTCTGATCTCTATAGCTTGGGATTGAAATATCCCGATATTTATTACTTGGCTTTCGGTGAAGTCTAATTTGACTTGTAGCTTCTCTATCAATTCTCCTTGCTGGTCTACCTGTGTCTGACTTGTCTGAGCCATCAACTGAGTCTACTCGAGGTCGACTTTGAGCCACTCAATTTCCTTTTGATCAAATACTCTAGCTTGTTCCAAACCTGTGTTCGCCTGATCTGTGGCAGCAGCCTCTGTTGTAGCTAGTTTAGCCTCTAATGTTTTGATCAAATGATTTTTTCAGTTCAGCTGATCCTTCAGGGTCCCGATTGAATATTGGTTGGCTGTAGCAAAAGCCCCTAATGTTCCTGCTATTTTAGTCGCAAATTCTTGCTTCTTCACATCTTTTCCATCGGCTAAGATTTTAAATTTCTTGGCTACCTTACCTACTTCTTGATAAAATTCTCGTTTCATGACATCCTTTCTCTTCTTATCAAAGAAGAATTCATTCAGAAGTAGCTCTTCGGTTGTTATGGGCATTAATTCTTGGCTGAAAACCCACCTTGCGTCTAGGACCCCTTTCGTGGACTATAAGTGGGTAATATAAACGATGGGTTTGTCGACCTGCTTAGATGATTTCCCTGTAGTAACAACCGAGGTTGGCTCACTCAGAGGGTAGAACGTCTCGGATTCCCATTTTGGGCCCCCAGTTTGCTCTTTCATGTCTTGGTGTTCTTCTCGGTCGGGTGCTAAATCTTTGGAGCCTTCAGCTTCCGTTTTCTGCACCTCTATGGTCGTTGTATTCTCACCCCGTAATAATGGGGGAAGGCATCTCCACCGATGTTCTTGGAATTTGAACATATCGGCCCTCTCTTCGGGTGACAGGGCTTGTATCCGAGCCAAAACCTCAGCATAAGATCTCCCACCTCGAAAAATGTCATGATGGGGCGAATTCTCATGCTCAAACCTTTTGAGGCCACAACTAGCCAAGTGATTACTCATGACCCTGTGTGGGTCGTGTTTCCTAAATTCAATGTGAACCAATTTAATATCTTCCAAGGTTGTTTCTTCAGCCTTTGCATGCTCAAAATCTAATAAAGAATAGGTGTTCAAATGAATAGGGAATGGTGGCCATACCTTCTTCGAATATCCCTTAAGATCTTTGCTTACGCCACCAATCACGGTTTTCCTAGCGATCTCGCGACAAGCCAGCCTATCGGGTATAAATAATGGTAGAGCATGCGAAGGGACAGAAGCACCGAAAACCCTGAGGTATAAAAATTCTTCTTCCACGTACCAGTCGGCCACATTGCTCAAATTTACCGCGATCCTATCTGACATCCTGGGTGGTGGATTACAGAAGATGGTGACATGCATCAGTACCATTACCCAATTGAAAATTTCATATACAAAATCTGAAGCCTTGTCCTCCCATAGCTTTGAATGGTAGATGTGGATAGGCTCAGCATCCGATGGATCCCAGCTCTAGCTCATTAAGGGAAAAGGCGTCATGCAACACACAACATCCATGATGTATGCGGACATAAAAAATGAAGCGGCTTTCTCGCTCGCCCTCTGCATTCAATATTCTATAATCTGACTGGTCAGACTATATGACAATAGTTTAGCCCATTCAAAGGAATAGTCTTCCGCGACTGTATGTATCAAAGGCACCCATGGGAGGAAAAAATGTGTGGTGTCTTCCCTCCCATACAATCTACAGGTCATCATGGCTATGTATTTAAACTGTGGTTCCAAATAAGATATGGAATAAATTTCGTTGTTGTCGGCCCTGAACTTCGCGGGGTGTGAGACCCAATCCTTGATCAAATTAGATACGATTTTTCCGTATTGCTTGCATTCCTTCTGTTTAAAATTATCCAGAAACTCAGCAATGTATGTGAAATTTGACATGGGTGGCAACTTGTACATCGCCTGTAATTGTTCCAGTCTAAAGGTCCCAATAGTGACCTTCTTCTCATTGACGATGGTTCTGGTTGGGATATCTACATGGTCTAGCACCCATAGGATCATATCCTAGTAAGGAAGCAGATGTGGCCTGGCCGCTACTTTATGCATTTCTGCTTGGACAACGATCTTGTATTTGGTGGCCAGGTCATCCTTCTCATTGTCACTGGAATCATCTGAATAGTCTACTAATTCGGACTATAGAATCTCATAAATATACGACCAGGTTCTGACTGAATCAACGCTTCGGGGTGAAGTATCAGAAACGTTATCCGAGCCTTGCCCTTAAATCTCATCACTTGCCTTGGACGCTTTTCGTGGGGCCATGACGGGGGATTCTGATTTAGCTCTCCTGCGATAAAAATATGTATACATACAGAAATCAGTTTGCTGAGGAAATTTTCTCTGTGTAAAATAGAAATGAGCTTTGTGACATGGAAGAAAAAGATCTATATCTTCGACCATTTAAAACCTCAACGTCCTTATGAATATAATGGTCAAATCAATTTTAGAGACAGATTTAGCAATAAAAACCATATCTTTATTTGTCGCTTCGCCTCATTCCCAATTAATGCCATCAATTTCGATGGTTCGTGACACAAGTTGGCATAGGGAAAATTTAAATTTACCTCGTAGACTGTGCATATTATTATTTGCATTAAATACTGGTTAAGCTCGCTTAGCTTCTCTAATCAGGCTTTCTTAAACTTTAATCAACCTTTCGACATTCGCCTTATCGAGAGTTTTCACTCTAACCTTTCGAGCCTCTAAAACTCGAGATCATGATAATTGGATTTAGTTAAGAGAGAACATAAACATGATTAAGTGTTTAATTAATCATGTTTTAATTTATATCGTGACTTCGCGACTCGGGGTTTCAAATGTATTGTTTCCGAGAGGAATGTATACCGAGTCGCAAAATCTCGACAGGCTTTAATCATGGTCAAAACTAACCACCCCTTACACTAACCTAGGTTACTTATATAAAAGTCTCACGGCTTCGCCTATCAGAGTTATGACAGTAACGCTTTTGGAGAGAGTGAACGCCGAGACACGAAATCCCGACAGCACTTGACTAAGGTTTAAAGAATTTCACTCTTAGCTTTAACTTGAGGTAAGATTTTAACAACTTTTTGTGACCTCACACATCAGGGCTTGTAAATCTTGTGACTTGTAACTCCTGAAGCATGATATCCCAAGGTACAAAAAGTAAAAAATTTCGTTTAACGATAAAAGGTGGTGACTTATGAAAAATAACATCCTTCGTTATTTCGCATGTCGAGACTACTGAAAATTTTAGTTTGTAAATGTCAAGAAGTGAAAGATAACTTAAAGACCAAAATTTGACTTTAAAAAATAAATTTAAACCAGTTGAAAAAGGTGGCTTCAACAGGTCCCATATGCTCCCCTAAGTAGCTCGATATACCATTTCGTAGTGACCCTAGTGAGGGTTCATTGAAATAATCTTAACCAAATAGAATTGTCATTAAGGGAATTTGAGGAGCACCATAGGTGAAAGGTGGTAATGTGATCACTAGGATCCTCACCATTCTTACCTTCAAATTTCAGAATGTCTAAAGGAATCCTGGTGGGGATGGGGGGCCATGTAGGATCATGACACATAGGGTCATTTATCAACTTAGATAATTCTGGCAGATTAAGCATGGCCATAAAAGCGAGACGGGGTTGGGGCATCTGGCCCCAAGCTCCCTGGAAAGATTATGTTTGAGGAACTGCAACCCATCTAGGGTTCTGGTAAGCACCATGGCCCTGTCCAGGATTGTAAGACCCTCCTCCGGGATGATTCATAAGAGGTTGGTTGAGCATAATTCCAATAGGAATGTTCTGATGAGGGTTATAAAAATTGCCCCCAATCGGAGTGGCTCCAGGTTGGGGGTTTCCCAAGGTGTGAAACTGACCTCCTTCGAGTGTGAATCCAGAGGATAGAGGTGGATTATTCATGCCAAACATGTTGTTCAAAATCGACACTTAGGAGGTGAGGGTATAGGATGAAACTTTAACAAAAGCTTATCCACCAGGTTGGTTGCTCCACCCAGAAGCAAGAAGATTAGACCTGGGGTTAAAAGAGGTAATTCCTCCCATATTAGGAGTCGTTTGAGGTATTTTAGAACCAACAAATGAAAATGGAGTATAAGGAGGGGTTGTGCCCCAAGTCCAATGCTATCATTAGGGCTAGCAGCTGAAATGGAGTTTGAAAACTGTGAAGTAAAATTCGACATACCATAGGAAAAAGGACTAAAGGCCATAGGGATGGATTGAACATTATATCTCGATGAGTGACCAAGGGACCGAAATAGGTTCCAGGCAAGAGATTGAGCATTCACTATAGGACGGTCAATAATAATGATAGGTTCCTCTAGCACTACAACCATCGTGGTCGCATGAGTCGAAGGAGTTCCATTAACTATAGTAGGTGTGGGAGTCTAAGGGCTCCAAGTACTCTGATGACTCAGTTCAGTACTCATCCTTGTAGAATCAAAAGTCTGAAATGTGGATGTGTGTGTACCATGTCTAATAAATCTACTCCTTTTACAAGGAAAAGACTCGAAATCCGGTGGTAGCTGTAACAAGCGATGAGATCGGAGGGGAGACTGATCTGAATCCACAATGAATTAAGACTCAGGATACAAAAATAAATCCTAATGGCAACTAGTAATCAAAGAGAACACCAAAAATAATCAAACGACCAAAATAACCACAAAGAGGATAAAGTGGTTGAAAGGGACCTCCCTCTCTAAAGTAGGTATGCCTCACCCAAGAGGGTCCTGAGACTCCGCTACTAAAGATTGGAGGGAAAAAAATCAGTTATAAGGGCCCTCGTGGTCCTAACAACCAGTCGGTCAGATCCCCCCAGAGAGGTAATCCTCCATAAAGGTTGTTTGTTGTTCGACCCTTATCTGACCCAAGGTACCTGCAGAATAACCCCTGCAAGTAACCTATGTGGCACCTAAGTCAAGCAACTAAGAAACCAATGTATAACTAATGCATAGGAGAGAAGTCTTAAGTTAGGTCCATCGTATGGGCAGGGTAGCAAAGCCCAAAACCTTTAAAGTATCACCTCTCACAAAGGTAAAGGCACTAACAAGATCCCAAGATACAAATAGATCCCTAGAAATATCTTTGATGCTAAGAAGGTATTGGGGGGATACCCCTTCAACCAACCTCATGCGACCTCATGATTAAATCCAGTGTAAGAGGAGCCTCCTGATATTTTTGATTATACATTGGATTTATCCACTCCCTTAGTTAGACAGACATGTTGATTTAATAGCCTTGGAGAATTTAACTCACAAAATCATATTCCAAGGCACTAAATCCTAAGCTAGTTTGTGCACCCTAGAAAATAAAATCGTGACTAATCAATTTTAAATTATGGCTTTAATTTTAGTGGTCGTGCTTACTCAAAAAGGTATGGTAGTGAAACTCATGATGTTATGAATCAGTAATTAAAGTAAATATGATACAATGCAAAGTCCTAACTTCAGTTTTCAATGAATGATATGCTTCTTAAAACAATGCAATTTTCAATTTCAACTTTGCAATTGTGAAATAAAAATGAAATCTTTATTTGCATGGACTAAGCTAAATGACAAAGACTCAAAATATCAAAATGCCAATCAATGCAAAATGCCTAATATTTTTTTATTTTCAATATAAGAAAAATGAAAATGCATGGACTAAACAACAAATTGATATATAAAGACTCTACTATGTATATAAAGAGACAACTCAAGTAGGATACCAAGAAGAAAAACACCCAACCCAATGTACAAGGATAAACAAATTAAAAATATGATGAGAAAGACTCTGCCCAAAAATTCAACCAAAGACAGGTTTTCTATCATCCCACAGATACTTAAATGTCACTACAGAGACCTAAGAAGACTTAACAATCATGAAAACTTACCTAGCAATGACCAAACCCAACAAACAAGAAAAATAGGTTGATGTACGCAAATTTTCAAGGAAACAACACATATGTACGCAGCTTGTAGAAGTACAACTCGCGTATATACGCGAGTGTCAAGCCAAAACCTGCGTATATGTTTCAAAAAAAGAGCTAGGCAAAGTAGAAGGCTAAAAGACTCAGACCTAGAGTGAACAAAGGTTGTCAAGCAATGATATGACAAGAAACACAATAGGAACGAGAGCAATCTAAGGAGAAAAAACACTCCAAACCCTAAGAAACAATATTCAATCCCTAGTATGGTCGCTAATTCTGTTACGAGGAAAATCTCTCTATGGCTAGGGAAAACCTCTAGAAATCAACTCTATTCTCAAGTATGCTATATAAACAAATATGATAACAAGACAAGATAAAATACCTACCTTGTCAAGACATTTGATGAAGTCCATCGTTGAGCACTTAACCCAAAGAAATATACCTGCAACTACTCCTCAACAACCAAGCAAAGAAAACATATGGTGACAATATTTGATGTTAGCACATTCAATAGCATAATCCATTAATATACATAACAAATACTCCCATGGAATAATAATTCAAATATTTTCAAGGTATCAATTGAACAGGAAAAGAGTATTTCTATTAATATATGATCAACAAAAGTGAAAAAGTTATAGACTTTCGTGTCAACACGGTTCAGAACCAAGAAACTAAGTTCCTTCTAGCTAGGCCTCCACCAAAGGCAAGCTCATAAAAGAGAGAAAATAAAGTTCTCAATCAATAAGGGAAGAGCTTGGGGGCTAAACATTGTGTTCATACTTAAAGGACAAAGGGATGAAAACTAAATATGAAGTGAATAATTTCTCCAAAGTAACTTTTCTCTCAAAGTTGAATTCTTTCTCCTCTTTTCCATATCTAGGAATTGACCCATTTATATCCTTCAAATAGAAATGAAGGGCCGAGTCATAACGTTTCTAGTATATGGAATTCCAAGGATCATTGATCTCCTATCGTGACATGGAAACTAGACACCATTTTACATTTTTGGGCACAAATCCCAATGTATGTGGGATGTAGTGGCACAACCTGCATATACACATGCTGTATAGTAGGCAAGGTACGTACATGTGGAAAAAAATGTACTTTTATCTTTGGGATTTTCAAAAAGGGATGAAAAGTCTACATAGGGAAATGAAAAAAGTCCCTCTGTGCAAGATTGCATAGGGTGACGCAAATCTTTCTATAACAACAGGGTACTTCTGACCCATGTTGTTTCATGACTGCATCTACGCTATCAAGCGATGTGACAAATTCTATCTCTATGAAAACAAAGCATGAGCGCCACCCTCTCTTCTACATCCAGTCATCACCGCCAACCCCTTCTACAAATGGGGCATCAAACTTATGACTTGCAATCCTCCATGTAGTAATGAACACAAGTACATTGTCATGGCAGTGAATTAATTTACCAAATGGGTCGAAGCCATTCCCACTTTCAACAATACCACTGACACAACAACATGTTTTTTCTTCAACCACGTCATTTACTCATTTTGAAGTCACACTACAATTAGTATCCGATCACGGTAAACACTTTGAAAATGATATCTTCGTAAAACTCTCCTCAAAGTTAGGCTTCTCCGATGAGTTTTCCTCCCCATACTACCCTCAGTCCAATGGAAAGGTCAAGGTGGTCAAAAAAGTCCTCAAAACCATGCTACAACATACTGTCAACAAACATAAGACCAACTGGCATCATATGTTGTTTTCAACATTATGGGCTTATTGGACGATAGTCAAAACTGGCACCAGTTTTACAGCATTCCACCTCGTCCATGGGATCAAATCCACCCTCCATATCGAGTGTGAAATTCCCACGTTATGCACTTCCCACGTATTCTCCAAATCTCCTCCAAATGCTCTTGTCAAATCACTATAGCGACGGGTACAAATGAGGTGGCATTGTGGGCCCACCAACCATATATAGTCCCTTTTGTCAAACTTCTAGACTCATCTATAGGATCGTAGAGCCTTTGTTTCCCAATCCATTCTCAGCCACGATATTATGGTCCCACCATCTACACAGTCATATTCTTCGGGTCACCATCTGATCTTGGCTCCGGTGGTGCATTTTTCTTATGTCACGTCTAGGTACGCATGCATAAGTTAAAAATTAGTAAATAACTATTATATGTTCTTTATCATCAAATATTGTTAACATCGGGTATTTGGTTTTTAATGTGTTCGGGTACTTGGTCATCACAAACATCACAGCCCCTTTAGGTATATGTTTGACACTGGCATTTAATTATTCCCTCTGAAAATCAATTGCATATCCCAGTCACACCCTCTGACATTCACCTTTAGGGTCCTTACATATGGCTCTGCAGTACCATCACCTATGCTGAATTTTGGTACTGTCACCCGGTTGCACTCTCCCCCACATGAGTTGTCCCATTTATAGTTCCCCTTGGAAATTTGACACTCATGTTTCTTTCACCCCCTAGGGATGGGAGTCCTGATAGTATTATGCACTTTCAATAATAAGCTACATACTTCTTCTCATCATTTTTCTAGCTTACCCAATGGGCTCCCAGGTTCTCTCATCTCGGTTCTATTGACTGCACCTCCGCAATAGCATTATCCCTCCATGTCATCCACCATCATTTTTACCATATGCAAATTTCCCTCCATTCATTTACCTCATATAGAAACCCACCCATGGTTCCCCCACCCTCCACCAGTTCTCTTCACAACTTGCACCCTCACAGCCCAAGCCATGTCTCATTGGGGCACCCATTTTTGTATCTATACACTCATCCCAAATTATCCTTTATTTATTTGGTAATTGTAAAAAGATTTTTTTTCCATCATTTACTTAGATTTTTGTCATCACCCCTGATGACCTTCTTTTTTCCAGCAACTCAACCCATTTCACCCTTGGTTGGGGCATCCACTCTCCTTTTTTTCTTTCTGACATCGTTCACGAACCCTGAGTATCCCACAATCCATGTACACTAGATCTATGAGTTTGTCCACTTTGTCATGTCTATGGAATAGTTTAACCCCATATTTAGTCATCCCCCTGACACTAGATACAGTTTTACGATTGTTTCCAATCATCCCTCAACATACCCCAACCAAGGGAAGTATCGAGTATCACCACATATTGGCTTTGTTCATCTTCCCTATCAATACCTGATCTCATCTCAGTGGATTTCCCGAAGCCCTTTGCTTCTTGGAGTCGCATCTCCCTTTCTATCAACATCAATACAATTTCTAGAAGGGTGACAATATATTGACTCTCATTACCTTTACAATGAGGAGACTCAGATGACACATACAGAACCATCATTGCTCTTTGATTTTGTTGACCCCCATAACATTCGACTTCAAAAAAATCTCATGTTACGGTGGGTATTAATATGCGACTATTGCAGTTGTTTTATACCATTCGAAGACCTCTGAATTTGTTAGGCCATTAATGCCTACGAGTCATCGACACTTCTTATAGGCATCCTTGCCTCATTTTAGAGTATGTTCACCATTCAGAATTGTCATTTGTTTCTATCAACTACCCCGGAGGGAATTTTAGTTATCTACATCAGCATACATCTTCAGTTACTTCCTTACATATTTGGTTACATGATATGAGCATGGGGCATTCCCACCTCGTATACAGATTTTTTTTTTCTTCGTAGATAAAGGTTTAGGTCCCACAGTTTCCCCTCTCCCTCTGATAGATCACTTTTGCAGTTCCTCTCAGCACTCTTCATTACAATGGCACTCTCAGTAGAATAAAAATTAATGTATTTCGGCTATACGTATGCTCCTAACCTCACACATCAGAGGCCATCTGTTATCACTGAAATTTTGTCTGCAACATTGCACACAAATGGTTACAAAAATACAACAATACCAAATATGGGTCATAGATTAATGAATTACACTACGCAGTTAATCCCAAAAATTTTAGTGTTGCATGTGAACTAATTGTTAGATATTATTTTTGGGAAAACATTAACATGCGCAAATTCACTAAAGGAATCCCACGCACAATGCGTGGGACAACAAATCCCTCAGAGCACACAATGCACCAAATGTGTGACTGTGTAGGAGAAAATCTGTGCACTCCTGTGAACGACGCATTTGTGGTTCTTGTCGGCCCCCCAACCACTTATGGACCAACTCCCAACCTGATTTGACCTTGATATCTGAGATAAATCCAAATGGGGGGTTGGTCAAGGACCAAAGGGTGCCTTAAAAGGACCCTTGTTCACACCAACAACCAATTATTTTTTTCCTTGAAGAAATGTTATAAATAGAGGCCATGGGTGCACTAAGAAACCAAGATCTTCATAGTATTGTTATGTTCTCTCAATCCTCCCTTAAGAATCCTCTTTTCTCCTTGGAGTATTAAAGCATTATTGCAATAGGCCATTCTAATCACCTCTTCAGGGAATAGGCATTGATTTTATTCATCATTTTCATTTTTTCTTCCATTGTAAGAAGAGATCTCCATTAGGGAACTCAAGATCCCTCCCAAGGAGGAGGGGGGGACCCATAATTCCCCATTTTTCTATACGGTGTTTTTCCAACTAATATAGTTATCCATTGGTGGCATTATCTTGGTCATTGGTTGATTGTTTATGGTTCTAAGTTTCTTATTAATTCTAGTTTTTATTTCCTTAGTTATTTTAGTTTATTTATTTTTTTATCACATGTGTTTGGCTTGTTTAACCCATTCACGAACTTTTGTCTTGTCTAGCAGGCCCAACTAGGCATGCACATGTCATTGTTTTTCTCACCCAAGTGAATAAAAGGACACAACAGGATCCACAACCAACACTAGGCATCTCAAAGGAATGTCAAGGGAAGACTAGGGTCAAGGTTTTTTCCTAAGGAGACTAGGAATACAAGGAATTATACCTAGAGGAGAAAATAAATACTTTTATCATGTAGCTCTGGTAAGAGAATAAGTTAGGGTTTTGTGGCATTTGAAATCCCCAGTGCTACCTAATGTGCTTGTTATCGAGAAGATAGAGGGAATTGATCTTGTACAATTGTGGGATAAAAATGTAGATTCCTAAAAGGACTTACCATTTTGTATGCTAGCTTGTTGATGATGTCTAATGGAGTGAGATATTGGCTAATGTTATATTATGGTTTCCCTCGCTAGGGTTTGAAGAACCCTACTTGTAACAACCCATGATAATATATTGGTAGGTACATGTACTTCATATTCTAAATATATATGAAGTGTTTAGGTTGTACAAGTGTTGTGCAATTGCATAATTAAATTTTAGCTTATATCATCTTCATAATTGAGTAATTATAGTACTAGTTATGGAGGTTAATTTGACATAACATTGAGATGAGATTTTTAAGTCATTTACAAATATGTAGAAGGTAAATGAGAAAATTTATTTCTATGATAAAGTATTGTAATATAAAAAAATTTAGGTCACAATATTTTCAAGTGACCACTATTTGAGGGTGGATTCTCATTGGATTTAGATGGAGATAATTCAAGAGGTAGTCCATATTGTTGGTTGTGAGTTAGAATATGAATATTCACAACATTCATGAAAATAATTCAGAAGCAATGATTTATTGATGATATAGAGATACATGGTTGATTATCAACAAGCAATGCTACTTGAGAACCTGTTGACAGTACAAAATTACCCATTTAATCAGATGAGAGAAAATTCCCGATGAAAGATCCCAATCAGACCCATTATCGTTTGGGGTATCATTTCCTACAAGTTCATAGGCCTCGTTTCCGCTCATAATTAAAAGAATAAAAAGAGGAAAGACAATGAACTTCCCTCCAAATAGTTATAATTAATTCTAAGTCTAAACTAACTAAAATATGTCTAATTTAATCTAAACTAATTCTAACCTATCCCAGGAGAAAAAATAGAAGAATGAGTACATCGAGCGATAATTTCATTAGAATGAGAAAAAATTCATGTATGATAATGATATGTGATAACAACAATGTTGCAAATACACAAACAATTAGTTGTACAATGCACTGCTAACATCATTTTTGTACCCACAAGCAAACTAGTGATAACATAATCAGGCATAATAGATTGAAGAAAAAGTTTGCATGACACAATCCTATCTACTAAAAAAAAAGACACATGCACAAAGAATAGTCTCATGTACATCCACCAATGCCACCAATTCATTAAATACCTCATGCTCTTTATTCGTCAGAATTGGTAATGCCATCTTTTGTTACAAGGGGAAAAAGTCCTAATACATCCAACTAGCTCCCTTTTATAGAACAAGAGAGAGACTATTCAGTTCTCATGACCATTCATTTTGTTTTCCCTAATTTTGTATGCTTTACATTTCAATTTTTTATGGAATTTAAAAAATGTAGATGTAGGAGTTACAAATGGGAGCTGAAGAGACTCTCGGGTGGTTACATTCATCATATGATAGTTTACTAATGATATATATTTAAATTTATTATTCACTCTTCCTATTGGGTCTGTTTCTGAATTTATTGTGTTGTTCTGGGCATTTTTGGATCTAATATGTTGAGTGATATCATTTTGTATTGTTCTCTTCTATCTCATCTTTCCGTTGAATTATTTTTGGCTCAATTTCATCGTCGGTAGCTCAAGATAAGATTGTTTGAAGTATGTATGTACGGTTCTTCATCTCAATTCGGTTTATGCCTGTGTTTTGAACTTTCAAGAAATTTAAAATCTCGATCTTCCCCCATTTTCTATTACATACTTTTCTTCTCTTCTCCAAATTTCTATTGAGTTATCCTGGGATTTATTTCATTACTCGTAGCCTAATATATGGTTGCTTAAAGTTGGTATGGCCATCTTTCCCCCCAAATTCATGGTTGTCGGTTTTCTATATTTTATGATATCTTATATCTGGAGACCCATACCATTGCATTCCTCTGTCTGATACTTTTACAATGAGGTATCACGGCCTCATTCCAAAATTTGTAGAAACAATTATGGTTGTTTAAAATTTCTCACTCAACAACCATTGGGAAGGACCGTGGGATAATCTAGACCCTTATTCCTTGAACCTACAAAAGAGAAAAACCACCAAATCAACGGTTCTAGTCAATTTTCCATCAGACCTCAAAAATGATAGAGTGTGCATTTAGAACTTCACATCAGAGTCTTCCTCTCTCATGTTCAATTCCCATCCCGACATATTAACTCTGAGAGTGAGATCTAGTCATTCAACAACTTTGGAGAAATATGCATCATCCGGCAGGGGATCTATTTCTCATTCTTCTCTAATGTGTTAGTGAAAACGGATCTAAGAAAAGAATCAAAGAATATTCTTTCTTTGATTCTCATGATGAAGGTTAAAGCCCCAAAAAAGAGATGACATGTAGTCAGAGATAATCATTCGGCATCCAAAAAATTTGTGAATTTTCAAGGTATCAATAAGAGGTATCGAGGAATATTCCCTCATAGCTCCATTTTTCATGCGAAAGATCTGGATCGTCCTTCTAGTGGCGATCAATCATCACAATTAAAATTCATTCGGAGTTTGAAGGAGACCGTTCAGAGTGTTAACTCTAACCATCCAAACTTATAACTTAAATATTGTTGCACAAAAAAAATCCAATTGTTCACTCAGGGAAAATATCAATGGCTCGAGAGAGTTTCTCCTTGGAAACCCAATCGAGGTTTAAGCTTGCAAAACTTTTCAAAGTAATAAGCCCGTGGTTCTGATGTTGGTTTCTTAGAAGGAAAAGGGGCTTAATTTCAGAAGAGCATGCGTAGTTCACTAAAGAATTTAGTTGTGAAAAAAATTTCTATGTGAAATAATAATATAAGGATTTGATTTGAGGAAACGAAGGCACATTTGCAAATTGAGGAACTAAAATACTTTTTTCTATTGTGGGTACTATAGCAATAAGGCCATGAACTTCCAAGAACGAATGAAGACCTATTCAATCGAGTAGTGAGTGAAATGAAATCCCAACCATTCATTGGGGGAGGGTCATTGAAGTTATTTTTGATATTAGGAGTAGATTTAATTCGATGGAGAAGGACTTTAACAATGAAGAGTGTGAATGTCAGGGACGATGAATATCTGATGTATTTGTCAGAATATGTGATCGGAAGGTTGTGAAGAAGAGTCAGGAAAAATCCTGATGATGATGAGGGATCCACATCAACATTAGCTCCATGTCATATGACACAGGAGAGTGTGAACTACGTGAATGCCACGTGGGAGTGGAAAGAAAAGGTGATATTTGGCTTAGGAAAATTTTAGGAGGCCATAATTTTAAATCCAGAACTTGGATTTAAGAATGGCTACATTCGTTGGAATTCTCTCGATGGGAAAAATCCAACTATGAGATTTAGTTAGAGGAAATAATAAAGGAAAATAAGGAGAAAACCCAATAGGCCTTGGGCCTAGGTTTCGAGAGAGAGGGAATTCCAAAAGAAGAATATGGTAGAGATCAATCTGAAGAGGCTTGGGGACAGGTATGTAGGAAAGGTGGATCCAATAGCCTTGGAATCTTAGGACCTCAGGGAAATAGGAAAAGGGGAATCTCGGTAAGGATCAAATTCAAAGTTCTAGAAAAGGATCAATATATTTCCCACATGCCTCTCAATGTTGGATCGTACATGCGAACAAAGTGGCTTTGCAAACCTTATCCTACAAAACAAAAGAATGAGATCAACTATGGAATCAAGGAAGACTAGTTAATACAATAAACAATATATTCCCTTCCTTTAAACCAACTTATGATAGAGTGTTAGGTTTATTTAAAAATAACCTCGTGACTGTAGGTGAGTGTCTTAAGACTACATATGTTGATTTGAAATGGAAGAGTAGGATCTGTATGTGAGATCACATAGTATGAAGTCATGCAACAAAACATGTTAGCAAGAGGATGCAAAATTTGAAATGGGAAATCAACAAATAATCAGCCACAACCTCATCCAAGACATGCAATAGAACATCAATTCGTGCAACCAAATAGGATAATCAACCACTTTGGAATCGACAAAAGGTCTGAATACAACATGTCAAGTCCATCATACAAATGTAAACAAATATAACAATCCAATAAGAATTATGAAGACATTTGAAATCATCAAATTGGGAAGGATAGTCAACACCCATCAAAGACAATCATCCATCAAGATAAAACCCCCAACTCATTCAAGGTAGGAAAAGGGATAGCATGAGGTTCAAGCAGTAGAGGATTAGGAAATAGGGTTGAAATTTTAGTAGTGGGGGCCTTTCCTTTCGCTTGTAAAAGAAAAATTAAAGGTTGGTTGTTGCGGCCACAAAAAATGGAGACACATTGGACGAAACAATTATCTTTGTCAATAGAAATCTAGGTCTTGTACTTTATATCTCAATTTTAAAGATAAGTTCAACAAATTGCAGAAAATTTTCCAATAGTTATGGGTACCACAATGACACCAAAGTTGTAAAATATATAACCCAATATTTCTAGTAATTATAATGTAACACACTCTTTTTAAAAAACTAATTAATGAGATAAGTTCTTTTACTGGTTGTACACTTCAAATTAGCTTTAGTTCAACTGTTGGTTTTCACTTTTAAAACAATAAAAAATCTACATAAGTGTGTTCCTCATCTCTCTTTTCCATGAATTGCTTCACTTCCAATGAGTTTCTATAGCCTCGAAGAAGTTGCCTTGGTACCATACAAGCATAGCCCCACCACCAGCAGGTGTCCATAGCCCCGACAGATTTACTTGTACTTCCAACACTATTAATAGTGATTTCAACTTACCTTTTATTTCAGAACATGCTCACCCTTTTAGATTTTAGATATCAATATGCATATGCACATAGGTTGTGAAGGAAGAGGGGTGATATGAGAGTATCTTTGATTCACTGAGTAGATTTTATGCAATTTAGTTTAACCCACAGGTTTCTCCAAAAACCATCATTGTATTTTCCATCTTATTAATTTGAAGTGGATGGAGCTCACAGAAAATAGTTGATAGACACTTTTCTATATTTATGAGTTATCCTGGTACGCTAAGTGGGAACATGTGTTCCACCACAAATATCAGTCCATTCCTACAACTGAGAACTTTATAAATGTTCATTCATATAGAACAACCCATGCATCTTATGACTTGTAAGAAAAATATTCAATACGTCACCAGAATTGACCAACCCCTTCACCAAAATTTAAAGGGAAATCCTCAAGGAAGACTAAGAGTCAAATTAACTCAAGGAAATACCAATGGTCAAATCAAAATATGGGAGGAATCTGCATAAATAGAACGCAAAACTGAAAGCAGGAGTTAGTTCATAAAAATAAAACTAAACTAAAAGGAAATTTGAATCTAGAATGTCAGTCATCAAAAGGATGAAAACTGGATGAAAAAGATAAGAAGAGAAAACAAAAAGACTAATAAATATGGAAGTAGCAACATAAGAAGTGTTTCCAGTGGACAGTTGACAATAAGCCAAGGGAAGTCAATAATAAATAAAATTTAGCTAATTAATATCAAGCCCAATGAAAATATTCCTGGAGTTTCTGATCTAAAATGATAACAAACAAGAGTACGATAATTGATTATCTATTGGAAAATATTTTGCAACACAATTCTCAAATCCAATTATTATATATGATCTTCTTTTCATTTAGTGTGACAAAACAATTTCGGGAATCATGCAACATGGGTTAATGTAAATTCTTAATCAAAGAAGATTTTTGAAAACCAATTTCATGAAATGCTCCATAAACCCATATTCTCTCAATATTTTTTGACATAAGCAATTCCTTTGAAATTTTCAAAATGTTGAATTTTCAAATAAAAAAAATTACATTTTGTCATCAAAGTGTTATTTTCTCTTTTCCATAAAAGATAATTATTAATAACAAAGACTCATTTTGATAATGGAAAGAAATATCACAACAATGGAGGTTATCAAAATAGTCATGAAAAGGACTCCAAATATCAATTAGATCATAAACCAATATGTGAGTAAATAAATGGGAATATATTTCTGATTAGATGATAAGTTGGTGACAATCTTGATTTATCAATCCAAGAATATTGCAAAGGAATATGAGCATTCAAGTTTCATATTAACACTTCCCTACGTTGCTTTCATTCCAAGAGAAAAATTCAGAGTTGTTGGTTGCAAAATCCATTTTCCCAACCTGCATAACAAAAGAGAAAGGTGTGATCAACTCTTAGACAGTTTGGAAATAAATCCTCCTCCTATTTAATTGGATTATTGAAATGAAAATTAACTAAACTGAAAAGTAATGACTTGAATTAAAACTAATTCTAGGAAAAACATGCTAAGCTAAAATAAAATTGAACTAAGTTGGTTATCATAAAAATCTATGTGAAAGCCAATGCAGTTATCAAGTATTATCCACTAGGTGCTTTCCCACATTTTCCCCTTCAACAAGAGACATAGTGTCATTGATTGTTACGAGGTTTGGATCTCTGGACACAATGTCTTATTCCTGAAATTAGAGTCAATGAAATTAATAAAACAAGACCATAAGACTTCAATCCCATGTATCATCTAAAGATACCAATCCACCAACAAACATTAGTCATAAAAACTATGATTGAAAACTTATCAACATTGCACCCCAAGGCATGTGCTTCCTTTGATTATGAATAAACTTCTTTTTGGTTTCAAGTAGTGCTAAAGAGTGTGGGCCCAATGGATTGATAAGTTATAGCCCACAAGGAAATGACATCTTGAAAAATCACCATCATGGATAAAAAGGTAAATGGTGAAGAGTCGAAATTGGAATATTAGAAGTTACATTGACATATTTCATGAAGGTATCTACAACTCCCAAGAATTTGAATATATTCAATATTATATATGTGTAAAGTTCTCATCCATGATAAAATAATATTTCTCAATAATGTACCTTTAATAGGTAACCCAAAATCAATAAACCT
>SNQJ01S0092847.1:8520-32380 GCA_010110895.2 Picea sitchensis | reverse complement strand
CTTGATGACGAACACACGTGTGCAGGTCACTCGATAGACAACAATGACTCAACAACTAGCACAATGAGCCACTGGGCGACACAAGCATAAATCTACAAATAGAAATGACTACTTGCCTGACTCAACCTCACAACACCCACTAGCTAAGGGACAACATCGAGTTCAACTAGCTGCTACCAACAATAAGTGGCCCAGGTAAGTAGAGCATTCACGGCAAGTGAGGAACAAGTCACCATCGAGCGCTACAGTGAGATTACAAGCGTCAATTCGAATATCACCTCTTCCTCCTTAGAAGTGCACGTCCCAAGGCCAGTTATCATATGCACTCGTCACTCCCAACTAGAGACACGAGGTGCGTAGTGATTATAAAAGAAAGAAGGGTGTGCAGCGATAAAAGTTGTCCCTTAAACCTGCAAGATTGAAAAGGTAAAATCCATTAACACCATCCTTTTTATTTAATGACCTAAGAGGTTTTCCATACACAATGTAAGTGAAGGAAGAGATTTCCTTAAAAGGAAATAGACCTGACTACAAGTGAGGTGTGCCCATGCTTAAGGGTGGAGTGCATGTTAACCATGGGGAAAAATGGAATCTTGACATCTTCACTTAAATACACCATAAAAATAATAAGGAGATAGACCATAATGGAGATCTAAGAAACAACCCCTTCATCCCCATTTCTATATGCATGACCCAACCCCTAAGGACCGTGCTACCTTCAAGAAATTTGGAGGGTCCAACTCCTCTTAAGTGGTGAAATACTAATCTAAACCCAACCCGTGGAATAAAATTTTATGCCATGAGAGATGGAGGTAATGTTGTTAGTCAAGTGAAAAGCATGGAGCATGCCAAGTGTGGCTAGTTACCCCAAAGGATGTCCAGGTCGCCTTTTAGGTAAAACCAAATCAACGCAAAACGTACCTTCAAGTCAAGAACACATGCATGAAAAGAAACTCCTTCTCGTTTGACTAGCAAATCAAGGGCTAGGGTATTAAAAACAAGAGGAAGTTAGAATGACTCTTACCCATTCCTTCTGTAAGTTAGAATAACTGAATTGACATACCTAAGTCCGAAAACATTCTGGCAGAGAGAACACCAGGCATCATCAGTGTCAAGGTTTAAACAACACATCAGGGCGGGTCCGATTTCATCACACAGACGAGGTTTTTAACAATCGTAACTCTATCTAGCAATCCACACTATTGCCTGGACGCTGATAGTGATAATATTATTGTCGGAACACTGTCCAACAGTTGCAACACCTTTTTAATAACGAGCTAATAAATTGGTTTTACAGGCTAGGAAGTTACAGTGCATGAGTTTTATCGCTATGGTCCCAATGACATATAAGGAACTTAGGTACGTTGTCCAAACCATTCGTATGTGTAGATTACTCACCCAAGTCGCTCACAACAAGGGTTGTCAACAAAAATCTCAGGGAAAGGTACTGTTGTCTACCAACACTAGATAAACACAATGTCTAAAACACTAGATACACAGGAACGATGTCAGTATTGAATTCGAAGCCAACCCCTCGGTATAATAATTTGAAGTCACGTTCTCAGTATAAGGGACTCACAGTATCTCGATTTATTTAACATTAAAAATATTTTGCTGAAAAAAAATCTAATTGAATGGTGGTTAAACGAGGTGGTTATTGTCCTGGATGGCCATTAATATAATCAACGTCTTTAATACCTCACCACACATTTGCTTATTTTTAAATCTCAAGCTATTACGGAATAACAAAAAGGATTCAACGAGGAAAAAGATACAGTCAGCTGCCTACTTAAAGGAACTAATCAACACACTCTCTATCTCATTAATTCCTGAAATGGTAATATAGTTGTCATAAAATCTGGATTTATGTCATATTAATTTCGTTGTCAATAATATAACTCACTATGATGCATCAACATAAACACCCAGTCATTAAGAACGCCCCAACAATTAATCGCTCGAGTTATCACAAAAAGGGTTGGAATTAAAATTAAAAAAACAATGGCGGTCAATAAAGGATAATATAGCAACTTGTAAGTGTATAACAAAGGAAAAAAAATATAGTCTTTAAAGCAAAAAACACGCAGTCATCAAAATGGAAGAGAGCTAGGAAGTAAGGGTATCCAATGCAGTTTTTGGGCAAAATTCTCCAAGCAATTGTGGGTGGCGATTTGCTATCTCAAGGTATAATCAATGCGTATCAAGGGCAACTTGACCAGACTACTAGCTTTCCAGAACGGTGTGGTTAAACAGTGGTTTTCCAGAAAATAATTAAATAAAAACGTTTGATGAATCGCTGAGTGTGAACATTCGACTCGCTGAGATTAATAAATTCAATGAATTAAAAAGCTGAGCTTATTTCTTTATAAAAACACCTTCTAAGGACCAGATATATAATTCGCCTTAATCCATTAACCAATGGAGGTCAAACTAAAAACGTGTAGCATGTCTGGCACCTGCGAAATCAACCAATATGACCAGAATACAAATTCGCCGAGCAAAATTTATATTGATTTAGCAATCGCTCTATCAAAAATTGTCAATCAATAAAACTGTCAACACAATCCATAAAGGTATAAATGAAAGATGAAACAACAGGGTAAATTCTCCATTAAAAATAAATTACAGAGGGTAAGTAAATTGCTGGCCAACAAGATTGGCGAGCGCAACGCTAAATTATCCATTAATATCAAAGAAGAGTAAATTATTATCAATGTATAAACACCTAGTAAATTTATCCATCAAGCTTAAAATGGAGTCAATGTAAAATCACAAGAACAGTAAGAGGAATGCAAGAATCCAGGGGGAAGGTCTTTGAGATGACCGCAGAGATAAACCAACAAGGGCATGAGACAACAATAATCCAAGGACAATGGCCGAGGTAGACGAATGACAAAAATTTTCCTCCGCTCATCATCCTAGCACAGAAAAGCAGGGCGTTGAGATCCATAGGTCTTTTAACGCCAATGCGGCGATCGTAGATCAGGCTCCTCGCCGACTGCTCAGGCAAGGACTGGTGAGCTAGGGATGAAGGATTATGACCTCAAGGTCACAATCAACACACAGGGTGGTCACAACATGTGGGAAGACGAAGGTCACAAAAATAAATCAACCAATCATTCAGCTAGGCTATAAAAATTTATTCGTGAAACTAGACAATCATTTTACCTACTCAATACACATGCAGATCTAAATCATAAATCCTACAACATTCCATCATTCAACCGAGAAAGGCATCTTGTGCACATTCTCTGCCAGTGTCGTCCCGTGCTCCCATGCAGCTCCTTTCGTCGGTAGTCCGAGGACTACAGAACCTCCAAATGGCTTATAGGGTACTCACAGCCCCTCCATTTAAGACACAAAGGGGCCACACCTATCCATATGCGATCTGTCTCCCATTTCGCCTCTACAAGGTGAGGAGCTACCCTCTATCTGGTGGGAAGAGCCAACTCCCACAAATGTCCGATCCAAGCACTAATCCGACAAGTAAACATTCACGTACTTGTCGATCCCCCCTCTCTTCCTTCTCCTTCCTCTCTTTTATGGGGCTTTAGAACTTCCAAACTTTCCTTAAATCTCATTGAATTTAAGTTTTAAATAAAATCTTCTAAAATTTCTCCTTAGTACAGAGTGTAAGTTCCATCCCCCACTTTCCTCAATAATTATTTTCTTTAATTTGTGGTGTCTTATTTCCTTCACCCACCTAGGGTTACTCCTAAATTTACTCCTAAGTGTCCCTACATTCCCTTACAGGTTTAAATGCTTTCCCTAAAATGATGTTGCTAGTTTAGTTCAATTTAGAGATTCTTAATTGCAAATTCTTTACTAAATTGACCTCACTTTTTACCATAAGTTCCCCTCTTTCCTTTTTTAAGTTACCTCCATTCCCTAGTTTCCTAAATGTTATAATTTCCCTCTTTCCCCCTTTTATTGGAGCTAAAATGTTACCTCCATTCCCTAGTTTCCTAAATGTTATAATTTCCCTCTTTCCCCTTTTTATTAGAGCTAAAAATGACAGTTGCAATTTAACCCCTTTTTCCCTTTTATTATTAATTCAGCCTCTTTTTAAACTATCAAAAATTAAAAGTAATTAATTTCTTCTTTATATAATTTTTTATCCACCGATTTTATTTAATTTCTTACTCTCTTCATTTTACTCCAAAATTTATGAAGACCAAATTATTACGTAAGGGGTTTTTATTTTAAATTTTATTATTATAATTTTATATAGATATTTTCTCAAGGGTAAACAAAACCTTCCCCTAGCGAAGATTTTAGACTTAGGACTTAGATTCTGAACTGGGCGACATTTAATTAGGGGAGTTTTTTTAAGATTTCTTAATGAGATATTTGTCTTAGGGCCATCTAGGTTCGTTCCTTTAACATGATCAACATGACGTGCCCTTCATAATGCACTATGTGCTCCAAGGTTTCCACTCGCCTCTTTTGTTTCTTTTGCACGACGTGCCCTTCAGGATGCACCGCGTGCTCCAAGGGTGCCACTCGCCTCTTGACTGATTAGTAGACATCAATAACCCCTGGAGTCAACACTCCGCCAGGTGAACTTGTGAGATACCTAGGGCTTCTAAGGAATAAGGCCCCTACCTTATTTCACGCCCCTTAGAATCATCGCGAGCGACTTTCGCAGTCGGCCCTCGTGGCATCGTGGGTCCTCTAGAACTAGGTAATCATTAACCTACAATTCAAGCCACGATGAGAGTGCTAGTAGGCTGTGGCAGGGATGTTGTCCACACCTCTCCCTCAACCTCTCTGGTAGTTGTGTGTGGCCCCTTTACTCCATATGTGAGTCTGGTCGACAAGCTATCGTCAGCCTGCATCATCAACAATCATGTCAGACATGTCCACATCATATCATCTAATAAAATGTACTAAAATCATAGAAAAACAATAAAACCCCAATAGCACACTCCCTGACTCGATCTGAAGTCCAAGGGTTCTGTCGATGCCTCTGCATCCTCAAGGTCCAAAACCCTGCACACTCAGTAAAACCGAGTCAATAGCACCTGTCTATGTCAATGAAATAAAACATCATGTCATCTATCATAACGCATCATAATCAAGGACAAATGTTTTAATATCATAATAGTCCGGATCACTTGCGAGCAAGTGTCCTCAAAGAATAAGTTTTCTCAGTGCGCCAGAGCGGGATGTTACATACACCCCCTCTTGGTGTAAACTTCATCCCAAATTTTCATAGTATAAATTCCGAAATAAGTGTATCACAATATCATAAGTCTATCTATCAAACAAAAATGGAAACTGCTGGCGCATATCATATGCGTCCTCCCAGGTCGTCGAGTGCGGACTATAATTGTCCCACTGGACCTTGACCTGATCTACCGTTCGACGTTGTAGCTATCAAATGCGATGATACAAGATGCGGATATTCTTAGTTGTGAGTGCCCCCCCCTCATTCGATATGTGCAAGGAACTCAGGTCAATAACATGTGTAGGATCACTAATATAATGTCTCAACAGATATAAGAAAAACATCGTGCATACACCTCAAAGAATCAGGCAAGGCTAGTCGATAGGCCACGGGCCCCTTCCTCTCCACAATCTCAAAAGGTCCCACGAACCTATGAGAGAGATTATCTCCCTTCTCAAACTTGATCTAACTCTTATGCGGTTTAACCCGCAAGAATATTTGATCGTCGACCTCGTAACTACGGTCGACATGGTGCACATCAGCATAACTCTTCTGTCGATCCTGCATTTCTTAATCCTTGTATTATTGTTTGCATTTGCTCTCCCATTTCTTGGATCACTTATGGGCCCACCAAGACCCCATCCTCAAGCCGATCCCAACTCCAAGGCGTCTGACATGGTCGCCCATAAAGAAACTCGAAAGGCGCCATCTTGATGGTGCCCTGGTAAATGTTGTTGTAAGAGAACTCCACTAGTGGCAATAATTCTTCCCAACGCTTTTGTTGGTCCATTACATACATGTGCAACATGTCTTCCAAGGTTTGGTTCTTTTGTTCGGTCTACCCGTCAATCTCCGGGTGATACGTCGTACTAATGTTAAGTTGGGTTCCCAAGGCCTCTTGAAAATTCGTCCAAAATCGTCCAGTAAACACCGATCCTCGATCAAATATAATCCTCTTAGGCACGCCATGCAGCCTCACAATCTCACTGATGAAAAATCTAGCTATGTTAGGTGCCTGATATGTCATACGCATAGGAATAAAGTGAGCACTCTTTGTCAGAGTGTCTTCTACTACAAAAATTGAGTCATGTATCCTTGCCGTCAGTGGAAATCCAACAATAAAATCCATCGAAATAACCTCCCTATTCAATTCCGAAATGGAATTTGGTTGTAGTAATCATATTGGGTGTCTACGTTGAACCTTTACCTACTGACATTCTAGACATCTGGCCACATAGTTGACTATGTCAGCCTTCATTCCCTTCCAGAAGAATAAGGGTTTAAGGTCTTCCCTCATCTTCATGACTCCCGAATGAGCCATGTATACTTCTCTATGAGCCTTGCTTAGGATCAACATCCTCAACTCATCGTTTGGTGGTATGTAGATCCGACTTTTAAAACTCAATAAGCCATTGCTATCAAATGAAAATCCCTCAAATTGTGGTACCATCATTGTGTTTTGTTTGATAAAACCCTCGACCTCTTTGTACCAGTCATCTTCACACTGTAAAGTTATAATCTTTTCATGTAGATTCGTCTAAAGAGGAAACACTGAAAAGATGTGTGGTCTCCGACTCAATGCATCCGCCACTCAGTTCACTGTTCCTTTTATGTAAGTAATCTCGAAGTCATATTCGCTAAGAAATTCCGACTAACGTCGTTGTCATGCATTCAGGTCACCTTGCGTAAATAGGTGTTGTAGTCCACAATGGTCAGTATTTAGTTCAAATTTTCATCCAACAAGGTAGTGTCTCCAAACCTTCAAGGCATATATGATAGAAAATAACTCCAAATCGTGCGTCGCATAGTTCTCCTCATGCCTTCTCAGTTTCCTCTAAATGTAAGCAATAACTCATCCGTCTTGCATAAAGACTCCGCCTAAGCCTTCCTTGGATGCGTCAGTGCATACCAAGAAGTCTGCATCCATGTCAGGGACCTTTAGTATTGGCACGGTTGTCAATAATTCCTTGAGCCTCCAAAATGCTTCCACGCATTTCTCGGTCCCAACAGATCTTGTTCTTCTTCTGCAACTCCGTGATCAGATTTTCTATCTTCAAAAATCCCTTGACGAACCGTCGATAGTATCCTACTAAACCCATGAAGCTACGCACTTCCAGGACATTCGTAAGTGTAGGCCATTCCATAATAGCCTCGACCTTTGTTGTATCCACGGTGATGCCTTCGCCGGAGATGACATGTCCTAAGTAGTGAATCTTCAATTGATAAAAAGAGCATTTGGACAATTTCCCATACAATTTGTGCTCTCGCAGACACTGTAGTACCAAGCGCAAGTGCTCGTCATGCTCCTTCGTTATCCGAGAGTAAATCAAAATATCGTCAATGAACACTTGGACGAACTTGTCCAAGTACTCGCGGAACACCCCGTTCATCAAACTCATAAATACCCCTGGGGCGTTTTTCAGTCCAAATGGTAAAACAGTAAATTTCTAATGTCCAAACCTCATCTTAAAGGCGGTCTTAGGGACTTCATCCTCCTTGATATGTAACTGGTGACACCCTGACCGCAAATCGATCTTGGAGAACACCATCGTACCCTTCATTTGATCGAACAGATCATCAATTCTCGGCAACAGATACTGATTCTTGATCGTGGCCTTGTTCAGTTGATGGTAGTTAATGCAAGCCTCCCCGATCCATCCTTCTTTCGCATTAAAATAACCAGTGCACCCCACGATGAAACACTAGGATGTATCAGTCCTAGGTCCAACGACTCCTTCAGTTGCATTTTCAACTCTTGTAACTCCTCTGAAAATACATCTGCAAACTCTCTCTCCACTGGAAGGTGTTCTAGACCTTCTACTACTCCCTTCTCGTTTTAACACAAGGATCGCATAAAGCTTGCACCCCTTGTGGATTCTCTTCTGAAATTGCAAGGAAGAGATGAACCTCAGGGAAACTCCCTAGTTCCGGTCTACTATCACACGTCTTTGTCCCTCGTCATCGACCAAGCTCAATTGTTTCATCTTAGAGTGGAGTATCGCCTCATGTGATTCCAACCAATCCATACCAATCACGACGTCATAAGATCCTAAGATCATGACGTACATGTTGGCCCTAGTTAAAAACTCTCTCAGGTTAAGGATACAACCTGTAACCTTTCCTCCAACCTTTTGGTTGGCTCTCGAAGCCATCTCTATGAAGCTAAACTCATCTTATTCGACTGCCTTTACCTTAATCTTTTTTTAGCACTGCACCAGAAAGGAACTCTCGGTAGCACCGAGATCAATCAAATACTAAGCGTCTGGTCAATAAAGGTACCTGAGGTCTCGAGCACAGTCAACTGGTGCTCTGCCTGACAGTTATTCACCGCCGCATGTATCTGATGGGCCTTGCCCATATCTCCCATGGTAGTGGGTACAACTGATTCGGATGCTCTGGTCCTCTCCACAGGGCAATCGCACAGGTAGTGTGGCTCCCCACACATCCAACACCCCTTCTTCAGTCCAGTACTCCTAGTACCTGAAGTCAAAGATGAATTCTAACAATAAGGCCCAATTCAAACTTCTTGACCTTACACTTATGGGTAACTTGGTGCAGAGCATATCAAGCAACTCCAAAATCGGCCTCATACTCAAGCACCATGTGGCTACCTCACCGCAAGGCGTCAAACTCGTTGAGTTGACGCTCAACAAATTCCTTAGAAATATACCTCTCTTGGAACCGTTACTCGAACAGTTCCTATGACACGTCATCGACGACCAGGTTCAAAAGGGGCAGGAGCATCTTTCTCCATAAAGGAGCGCTCCCCTTCAGTCGAGATACCACCATGTGGACCTTCATGTTGGAGGTCGTAAATGCGAAGTGTGAAGCACACGCCTTGATCTACAACTATTATTCGATGACACCAATGTCCATGACACTCATGGTCACTAGAAATCCTCTCTCTCGAGGTCTCGGAGGATGCTAACGGTAAAAACTATAGCGCATTGGGTACCCTCGGGGGCTCCCTCTAAATGTGATCTCCATGAGGACTCGTTAAGGTTTTTAAGGTTTTTACTTATTGCAAGGGTTAAGACTCATGGGTTTACTGCAGTGGAAAGCCTGGAAATCCACAGTCGCAGAGTTGAACCTGCTCTGATACCATATGTGACATCCCTATCGTGACGAAAACAAGTGAAGCAAAGCGAAGTTTTGCCCTTTTTTTTTGGGGGGGGGGAAGGAAGGAAAAGACGATGACAATTGAACCACACAACCTGACAATGAACACATGTGTGCAGTTCAGTCGATAAACAACAATGACTCAACAACTAGCACAACGAGCCACCGGGTGACACAAGCATAAATCTACAGATAGAAACGACTACCCGCCTGACTCAACCTCACAACACCCACCAGCTAAGGGACAACATTGAGTTCAACTAGCTGCTACCAACAATAAGTGGCCCGAGTAAGTAGAGCCTTCACGAAAAGCGAGGAACAAGTCACCGTCGAGCGCTACAGTGAGATTACAAGCGTAAATTCAAATAGCACCTCTTCCTCCTCGGAAGCACGCGTCCCAAGGCCAATTATCATACGCACTCATCGCTCCCAACTAGCAACATGAGGTGCATAGTGATTATAAAAGAAAGAAGGGTGTGCGAGGATAAAAGTTGTCCTTTAAACCTGCAAGATTGAAAAGGTAAAATCCATTAACACCATCCTTTTTATTTAAGGACCTAAGACGTTTTCCCTACACAATGTAAGTGAAGGAAGAGATTTCCTTAAAAGGCAATAGACCTGACTACAAGCGAGGTGTGCCCATGCTTAAAGGTGGAGTGTCTGTTAACCATGGGGAAAAATGGAATCTTGACATCCTCACTTAAATACACCATAAAAATAATAAGGAGATAGACCATAATGGAGATCTAAGAAACAACCCCTTCATCCCCATTTCTATACACATGACCCAACCCCTAAGGACCGTGCTACGTTCAAGAAATTTGGAGGGTCCAACTCCTCTTAAGTGGTGAAAGACTAATCTAAACCCAACCCGTGGAATAAAATTTTATGCCATGAGAGATGGAGGTAATGTTGTTAGTCAAGTGAAAAGCATGGAGCGTGCCAAGTGTGGCTAGTTACCCCAAAGGATGTCCAGGTCGCCTTTTAGGTAAAACTGAATCAACGCAAAACATACCTTCAAGTCAAGAACAAATGCATGAAAAGAAACTCCTTCTCGTTTTAGTAGCGAATCAAGGGCTAGGGTATTAAAAGCAAGAGGAAGTTAGAATGACTCTTACCAATTCCTTATGTAAGTTAGAATAACTGAACTGACATACCTAAGTCCACAAATGTTCTGGCAGAGAGAACACCAGGCATCATCAGTGTCAACGTTTAAATAACACATCAGGGCAGGTCTAATTGCATCACATAGACGAGGTTTTTAACAATCGTAACTCTGTCTAGCAATCCAAACTATTGCCTGGATGTTGATAGTGATAATCTTATTGCTAGAACATTGTCCAACGGTTGCAATGCCTTTTTAATAATGAGCTAATAAATTGGTTTTATAGGCTGGGAAGTTACATTTCATGATCTGTATCGCTATGGTCTCAACAACATATAAGGAACTCAGGTACGTTGTCCAAACCATTCGTATGTGTAGATTACTCACCCAAGTCTCTCACAGCAAGGGTTGTCAACAAAAATCTCAGGGAAAGGTACTGTTGTCTACCAACGCTGGATAAACACACTGTCTAAAACACTGGATACATAGGAGCATTGTCAGTATTGAATTCGAAGCCAACCCCTCGGTATAAGAATTTGAAGTCACATTCTCAGTATAAGGGACTCACAGTATCTCGGTTTTTTTAACATTAAAAATATTTTGCTGAAAAAAAATCTAATTGAATGGTGGTTAGACGAGGTGGTTACTGTCCTGGATGGCCATTAATATAATCGACGTCTTTAATACCTCACCACACATTTGCTGATTTTTAAATCTCAAGCTGTCACAGAATAACAAATAAGGATTCTACGAGGAAAAAGATACAGTCAGCTGCCTACTTAAAGGAACTAATCAACACACTCTCTGTCTCATTAATTCCTGAAATGGTAATATAGCTGTCATAAAATTTGGATTTATGTCATATTAATTTCGCTGTCAATAATATAACTCACTGTGATGCATCAACATAAACGCCCAGTCATTAAGAACGCCCCAACAATTAATCGCTTGAGTTATCACAAAAAGGGTTAGAATTAAAATAAAAAAAACAATGGTGGTCAATAAAGGATAATATAGCAGCTTGAAAGTGTATAAAAAAGGAAAACAAAATGTAGTCTTTAAAGTAGAAAACACACAGTCATCTGAATGGAAGAGAGCTAGGCAGTTACGGTATCCAATGCAGTTTTTGGGCAAAATTCTCCAGGCAATTGTGGGTGGTGATTTTCTATCTCAAGGTATAATCGATGCCTATCAAGGGCAACTTGACCAGACTACTAGTTGTCCAGAATGGTGTGGTTAAACGGTGGTTGTCCAGAAAAGAATTAAATAAAAACATTTGATGAATCGTTGAGTGTGAACATTTGACTCGCTGAGATTAATACATTCAATGAATTAAAAAGATGAGCTTATTTCTTTATAAAAACACCTTCTAAGGACCAGATATATAATTCGCCTTAATCCATTAACCACTAGCGGTCAAACTAAAAACATGTAGCCTGTCTGGCACCTTGGAAATCAACCAATATGACCAGAATACAAATTCGCCGAGCAAAATTTCTATTGATTTAGCAATCGCTCTATTAAAAACTGTCAATCAATAAAACTGTCAACACAATCCATAAAGGTATAAATGAAAGATGAAACAACAGGGTAAATTCACCATTAAAAATAAATTACAGACGGTAAGTAAATTGTTGGCCAACAAGATTGGCGAGCGTAGAGCTAAATTATCCGTTAATATCAAAGAAGAGTAAATTATTATCAATGTATAAACACCAAGTAAATTTATCCATCAAGCTTAAAACACAGTCAATGTAAAATCACAAGAACAATAAGATGAACGCAAGGATCCAAGGGGAAGGTCTTTGAGATGACCACAGAGATAAACCAACAAGGGCACGAGACAACAATCATCCAAGGACAACACCCGAGGTAGACGAATGAAATTTTTTTTCCTTTACTCATCATCCTCGCACAGAAAAGCAGGGCGTTGAGATCCATAGGTCTTTTAAAGCCAAGGCGACGACCGTAGATCAAGCTCCTGGCCGACTGCTCAGGCGAGGACTGGTGAGCTAGGGATGAAGGATTATGACCTCAAGGTCACAATCAACACACAGGGTGGTCACGACATGCGGGAAGATGAAGGTCACATAAATCAATCAACCAATCATTCAACTAGGCTATAAAAGTTCTGTCATGAAACTAGACAATCAATTTACCTACTCAATACACATGCATATCTAAATCATACATCCTACAACATTCCAGTATTCAACTAAGAAAGGCATACCGTTGCCTATTCACCTACTCCGAGTGTCGTCCGTGTGTTACGTGCAACTCCCGCTCGTAGACCGTCGATACTATACCGGTACCTCCCAACCAATTCTAGGGGTACTCTGCTTCCCCCTCAGCCCCCCAAGCTGCAAAGGGGCCACACCTATCCAGATGGTACGTCTAGCTCCCAGCTCGTCTCGCAAGGTCGAGCTACCACTCCTATCCGAGTTGGGAAAACCCAACTCCCCACAAGTAATTAGTCAAGTCACTAATCCGGCAGCGTAACGTTACGCTAACAGTCGATCCCCCCTCTCTTCCTTCTCCTTCCTCTCTTTTATAGAGCTTTAGAACTTCCAAACTTTCCTTAAATCTCATTTAATTTAAGTTTTAAATAAAAATCTTCTAAAATTTCTCCTTCGTACAAGTGTCGTTCATCCCCTACTTTCCTCCAATAATTATTTTCTTTAATTTATTAATTGTCTTATTTTCCTCACCCACCTAGAGTTACTCCTAAATTTACTCCTAGGTGTCCCTGGATTCCCTTACGGGTTTTAAATACTTTCCCTAAAATGAAGTTGGTAATTTAGTTCAATTTAGAAGGTTCTTAATTGCAGATTCTTTACTAAGTTGACCTCGCTTTTTACCATAAGTTCCCCTCTTTCCCTTTTTAAGTTACCTCCATTCCCTAGTTTCCTAAATGTTATAATTTCCCTCTTACCCCTTTTTATTAGAGCTAAAAACAACAGTTGCAATTTAACCCCTTTTTCCCTTTTATTATTAATTTAGCCTCTTTTTAAATTATCAAAAATTAAAAATAATTAATTTCTGCTTTATATAATTTTTTATCCACTGATTTTATTTAATTTCTTACTCTCTTCATTTTACCCTAAAATTTATGAAGACCAAATTATTACGTAAGGGGTTTTTATTTTAAATTTTATTATTATAATTTTATATAGATATTTTCTCAAGGGTAGAAAAAACCTTCCCCTAGTGAATTTTTTAGACTTAGGACTTAGATTCTGAACTGGGCGACATTTAATTAGGGGAGTTGTTTTAAGAGTTCTTAATGAGATATTTGTCTTAGGGCCATCTAGGTTCATTCCTTTAACATCATCAACGTGACGTGCCCTTCGGATGCACTACGTGCTCCAAGGGTGTCACTCGCCTCTTTTGTTTCTTTTGCACGATGTGCCCTTTAGGATGCACCGCGTGCTCCAAGGGTACCACTCTTCTCTTGACTGATTGGTAGAAATCAATAACCCCTAGAGTCAACACACCACCAGGTGAACTTGTGGGAGACTAAGGGCTTCTCAGGAATAAGGCCCCCGCCTTATTGTGCGCCCCTTAGAATCATCACAAGCGACTGTCGTAGTCGACCCTCGCGGCATCGTGGGTCCTCTCGAACTAGGTAATCGTTAACCTACAGTTCGAGCCATGGAGGGAGTGCTAGTAGGCTGTGGCAGGGCTGCTGTCCACACCTCTCCCTCAATATGCGGTACAGCATCCCACACCTCTCCCTCAACCTCACGGTTATTAGTAGCCCCTTTACTCCCATATGTGAGTCTGGTCATGAAGCTATAAAATTCATTGCATCTCCAACAATTGTGTTAGAACATGTCTACATCATATCATCTAATCAAATGTACTAAAAGCTCTGAGGAAAAAAATCAAACCGTAGTTGTGTGTGGCCCCTTTACTCCATATGTGAGTCTGGTCAACAAGCTATCGTCAGCCTGCATCCTCAACAATAATGTCAGACATGTCTACATCATATCATCTAATCAAATGTACTAAAAACACAGAAAAAAAATCAAACCCCAATAGCACACTCCCTGACTCGATCCAGAGTCCAAGGGTTATGTCGATGCCTCTGCATCCTCAAGGTGAAAAACCCTACACACTCAGTAAAACCGAGTCAATAGCACATGTCTATGTCAATGCAGTAAAACATCATGTCATCTATCATAACACATCATAATCAAGGACAAATGTTTTAATATCATAATAGTCTGGATCACTTGCAAGCAAGTGTCCTCAAAGAATAAGTTTTCTCAGTGTGCCAGAGCAGGATGTTACAAAGAGCATAACCAATGTATATTAGGAAGGAAAAGAAGTTAGTGGGGATGGAAGGCAGTGACAGATACTTTGAAACATTTGTGAACCATGGTAGAGTGAATCTTGTGAGTTCAAGGAGTCTGCGGTGGAATTGTAGATCATGAAAGTTTTGAGTGCAAAATGTACATCATGGAACAAGAAGAAGCAGAGTTTGAAACCTCCAACACGGAAACCGTGACCATAAAATTGGCTAAGTATGGAAAGCAACAACGGTCGATCAGATTCTTCATGTGAGAATATAGATGGCGATAAAGATATGTCAACTCGCCAACGCTGGAACCCGCGATCATAGAAAGGTGACTAAGTATATAACCAGAAAGCGATAATACACGGGAAGAAGAAAAGGGAGAAAGGGATAAGGAGTCCATGGTGGAATTGAAGATAACAAAAATTTTGAGTACAACATGTGAACCCGGTAGTCAATTTGTATATTGCGAAGGATCGGATGCCAACTGTTTTGTACCAATGTGTTTAATTGTCACTAGTAAGAGCACAAACAATGTATATTAGGTGTTGGAGCCGCCTTTTTCATTTGGTTCAAATCTATTTTAAAGGTCAAATGTTGGTTCTTAAGTTCTTTTTTGCTTCGTGACATTCACCTACTGAAAATCTCAGTAGTCTCGACATGCGAAATAGCAGAATATGTGATGTTTCATAAGTTACCACTTTTATCGTTAAACGAAGGTTGTTGCTCGTCAAACCTTGAAATATCGCTCTTTGGGAATTACAAGTCACAATATTTACAAACCCCGATGTGAGAGTTCGCGGAAAGTTTCAAAAGCTTACCTCAGGTGAAAGCTAAGAGTGGGACCATGTAAACCCCATTCAAATGTTGTCGGGATTTCGCTTCTTGGCATTTACTCTCTCCTAAAACATTACCGTCATAACCCCGAAAGACGAAGCCATGAGAGCCTTGCATAAGTAACCCGGGTTAACGTCTAGAGTGTTTAGTCTGACCATGGTTAAAGCCTCTCGGGATTTTGTGACTCGGCATACGTTCCGTCTGGAAACCATACCCTCGAAGCCCCGAGCCGCAAAGTCACGATATAAATTAAAACGTGATTAATAAAACACTTAATCCGATTACATCCTCACTTAACTAAATCTAATCATCGCAATCTCGGGTTTTAGAGGCTCAAAAGGTCAGAGTTAAAAGTCTCGATACGGCGAACGCCGAAATGTTGATTTAAATCATGATTAAGGAAGCCAAGCCATCCTAATCAATGTTTAATGCAAATGATAATAATGCACAGTTTAGGAGATTATTTCAAATGTTCCTTGCGCCATCTTGTGCCACGAACCGTCGAATTTTATGGCATTAATTGGAAATAAGGCGAAATGACAAAGTAAGGATATGGTTTTTATTGCCAAAATCTCTATCTAATTATGATTGGACCGTTTTGTTCGTAAGGACATCGATATGTTAAATGGTCGAAGATATAGATCTTTTGCTTCCTATTTTATTCATAAAATTCATTTCTATCCTGCATAGAGAAGTTTTTCTCAGTAAGCTAACTTCTATATGTATACGCATTTTTACTGCAGAAGAGCTAAGTTACAATCCCCTGTCATGGCCCCACGAAAAGTATCCAAGGCAAGCATAGAGGTTTCAGGACAAGGTTCTGATAATATTTCAGATACTTCACCTCAAAGCATTGATTGCGTACGAACCTGGTCATACGTCTCAGAGGTGTTGCAATCACAGTTGGTGAACTACTCTGACGATTCTAGTGACAATGAGATAGATGACATGACTACCAAATACAAGATCTTCGTCTAGGCAGAGATGCACAAAGTAGTGGCCCAACCACATATTCTACCCTACTATGACATGATCCGATGGGAGCTAGATCATGTAGACATCCCTACCAGAACCATCATCAGCGAGCAGGGGGTCACTGTTGGGACCTTCAGACCAAAAAGCTTACAGGTTATGTACAAATTACCACCCACGTCAGACTTCTCGTACAATGTAGAGTTTCTAGATGGTTTAAAAAAGAAGGAATGCGAGCAATACGTGAAAAGTTTATCTAATTTGATCAAGGATTGGGTCTCACACCCAGCGAAGTTCAGGGTAGACAGCAATGGAATTTATTCCATATCTTTTTTGGAACCACAGTTTAAATACGTAGCGATGATGACCTGTAGATTGTATGGGAGGGAAGACGCCACACAGTTTTTCCTCCAATAGGTTCCCTTGATATACTCAGTAGTAGAAGGCTCTTCTTTCGACTGGGATAAAATGTTATCAGATAGCCTGACCAGTCAGATTACAAAATATTGGATGCAGAAAGAGAGCAGGAAAGCTGCTTCATTTTTTATGTCCGCATATCTCATGGACGCAATATGTTCCATGACGCCTTTTCCCTTGATGAATTGGAGCTGGGCTCCATCGGATGCTGAGCCAGTCCATGTATACCATTCTAAGATTTGGGAGGACAAGGCTTCGGATTTCGTATACGAAATCTTCAACTGGGTGATGGTACCGATGCATGTTTCCATCTTCGGTAATCCGCCACCCAGGATATCAGATAGCATCATGGAAAATTTAAGCAGAATAGCTGATTGGTATGTGGAGAAAGAATTCTCATACATCAGGATTTTCGATGCTTCCGTCCCTCCACATGCTTTACCCTTACTTATACCTGACAGACTAGCTTGTCATGAGATCGCTAGGCAAACTGTAATTGGCGGTATAAGTAAAGAACTGAAAGGGTATTCAAAAAAGGTATGGCCACCTTTTCCTATTCATTTAAACACCTATTCATTATTAAACTTCGGGCATGCAAAGGCCGAGGTAACATCCCTAGAAGATATAAATTTGGTTCATATCGAATTCAAGAAACATGATCCACATAGGGTCGTGAGTAATCATTTGGCCAGCTGTGGCCTTAAAAGATTTGAGCACGAGAATTTGCCTCGCGATGATATTTTCCGAGGTGCAAAATCTTATGATGAGGTTTTGGCTCGAATAGAAGCCCTTTTGGCTGAAGAGAGGGCCGATGTTGTCAGATTATAAGAGCATAGGTGGAGTTTCCTCCCTCCAGTATTACAGGGTGAGAATCTGACGTCCGTAGAGGTGCAGAAAACAAAGGCCGAAGGATCCAAAGGTTCAACACCCGACCGAGAAGAACAACAGGATAAAGAAGAGAAATTTGGTGGTCCAAAACAAGAAGCCGAGCCTTCCGGTCCTCCAAGTGAGTCAACTTTGGTCATTACTCCCAGGAAATCTTCTAAACAGGTCAGTAATCCCATCACCTCCCTTACCCCCTTATAGTCTGCAAAGGAAATCCCGAACGCAGGTTGAATTTTGGGTGAAAAATTGACACCTATAGCAGTTGAAGAGCTACCTCTGAATGAATTCTTCTTCGATAAGAAGAGGAAAGTGGTTGAGAGGCAAGAACTCTACCAAGAGGCAGGTACTATCTCTAAGAAATATAAAATTTTAACTGATGGGAAAGATATGAAGAAAGTTGAATTCGCGACGTAAATAGCAGGAACATTGGGTGCTTTCACTACAGTGAATCAATATTTAGTCGGGAACCTAAAGGATCAGCTAAAAAGAAAGAATCGTTTGATCAAGACACTAGAGGATAAACTAGCTACAACAGAGGCTGCTACTAAAGATCAGGCAAGTGAAACTTTAGAGCAAGCAAGAATAGAAGATCAAAAAGAAATCGAGCAGCTTAAAGTCGATCTCGAACAGTCACAGTTGAAGGTTCAGATGAGTCAGACTCAGATAAGCTAGCAGGGAGAATTGATAGACCAACTTTGGGCCAAACTAGAATTCGTCGAAGGTCAGGTAATCGACATTGAGATATTTAAATCCCAAGCAATAGAGATTAGAAAAAGGTTATCGGCAGTGCAACAAGGTTTGCTTGCAAAAGTGGAAACAATTCAAAGCAGCTTCCAACTCATTGATCAGGTGTTGGGAAACCTCTCTCTTAAAGAAAGGGATGCCGGAGCAACTCGAGTGGTGTTCCAGGAGGATATTATAGCCACAAAAAGAAGGGAAGCAAGCAATAGTTCTAGTTTTCCCATCGCAGATCAGACCAGGGGTAATATATTATTGAAAGCATGGGAGCGAAATATATCTGAAGGCAAACAACAAGCTACGAAGCTGAGGAAATCTTGTGAAGAAATTTCCAGTTTGTTAAGTGATATTTTTCTGGGTTCCAATGGTGAAAGTGGCATGGAGATACTGGGTCAGATCAATACAACTAAATATATGCTAAATATCAAGGAAAATGAAGAAAGAGAATTAGCCGAGATATCACAAATAACTCAAACAGACATAGTGCAAATAGACAAATGGCTAATTAAACCAAGTATGTTTTTATTCTCTATTAATGTCGAAGATCAGTAAGTGGAGGGAAGGCTACCGCTATTGATGAAAGACTGCTATATTTTTGAGCAAATAATCAAGCAGATCCATCTAAGTTGATATCACAGCTGGTGGAGAAGTGCATTATTTGCACGGAGCATGCGAAGAGGCGGGTTTCAGGTACCAAATGAGAACAGAGATAAAGAAATGAAATGTTTCGACTCCTTGATTGTAATCGAAAACCTCTGGAACTATTGAGATTCCAGCGCAAAAGAATTTTGTATAAATATACATTTTGAAGAAAGAAAAAGGGTTGGACCTTTTTGATTAATTGTAATAGAGACTGTCTCTTTGGAGACTTAATACAAAGAAATCTGGAGATTCCTAATTCCGTCACTACTCTGTTATGAGTTTGTTCTCTTTGTTATTTCATATTCATTATTATTTCACTTATATATATCTGATGAATGTTGCATTGCAATTTAGTAAAACTTCTACTGCAGTGATTAATATTTAGCTATCTATTGTTTACAGTTTTTCCTCTGTATCGGCTGCTAGCAGGTACAAGACCTATAAATCTTTAGGTTGTCATATTTTATGCTTCATCGGATCATTTCTTATCTTATTTTCTTCTTCTTCTTATAGAGTGAGATTCTCCCTCGATAGGAGCCTTATTCTATAGACAACTTAATGTTTTTCTCCATAATTCATACACCATTTATTTCAATATAACGCAGTTACGGAAAAAGGCCTTTGGTTTGCAATTTGCTTTTATTATTGATTTCTAAAGCTCTCTTTTATAAAATCAAATTGATACAACATAAAAACTTTTGGATTTCTTTAAGTTTTATGTTCCTCTATGACTGTCCCTGTGGTAAGAAAACCCAACATTGAACCTGGCTTGACAAATCAAACCCATATAGCTTTAAATATCCTCGACACCATACTTAAAACGGCCAACACCCGGGTAGAACTTGAACGTTCATGGGCTGCAATTGAAAGAGATATAAGCATCCAGGAACAATTGGAAGCTAGACAACTACAACCTAGAAACCAACCCTAGCTTCATTTCCCGAAAGTATACCCTCCTCCCTTTTTACATCTTACTAACTTTTGGATGCCTAGACACTGTACTTTTTAAAGCCTTAAGTACAGACTCTAGAACAACATTAGGAATGACAAGAAGTTAGTGGGGATGAAAGGCAGTGACAGATACTTTGAACATTTGTGAACCGTGGTAGAGTGAAGCTTGCAAGTTTGAGGAGTCCGCAGTAGAATTGTAGATGACGAAAGTTTTGAGTGAAAGATGTATATCATAGAACAAGAAGCAGCAGAGTTCGAAAGTGCCAACCTGGAAAGCGCGGCCATAAAATTGGCTAAGTATGGAAAGGAAAAATGGTCGGTTGGATTTGTCATGTGAGGATATAGATGGAAACGAAGATATTCCATCCCACCAATGTTGGAACCCGCGATCATATAAATACGACTAAGTATATAACCAGAAGGTGATAACACACAGGAAGAAGAAAAGGGGAAAAGGGTTGAGTGCATGGTGGAATTGTAGACAATGGAAATTTTGAGTGCAATATGTATATCACAAAAAAAGAACCAACAGAGTTCGAAAGCACCAACCCGAAACAATGTCCAAGAATTGGACATCTCGTGAACCCATCAACACGAGGATCCAAAACAAGATGACAAGGTCTCTCCAGAAGACATGAGGCCCCAACGTTCAAATTGTATAACTTGGAACATTTGAATGCATAATCTGTAACACGAAAGAGAGGATGATGTCAGAATCTGGTAGTTAATTTGTATATTGTAGAGGGTCTGATGCCAACTATTTCATACCAGTGTGTCCAGTTGTCGCATTGTCAGCCCGCCAACGCTGGAACCCACGATCATAGAAAGGCGACTAAGTATATAACTAGAATGTGATAACACACATGAATACGAAAAGGGGAAAAGGGATGAGTGCATAATGGAATTGTAGACAACGGAAATTTTGAGTGCAAGATGTATATCACGAAACAAGAACCAACAGAGTTCAAAAGTGCCAACCTGAAACCGTGTCCAAGAATTGGACATCTTGTGAACTCGTCAACATGAGGATCCAAAACAGGCTGACAAGGTCTCTACAAAAGACGTGAGGCCCTGACATTCAAATTGTATCACTCAGAACATTTGAATGCATAATTTGTAACACGGAAGAGCGGATGATATCGAAATCCGATAGTCAATTTGTATATTGTGGAGGGTCTGATGCCAACTATTTCGTACCAATTTCCACTAGTAATAGCATGACTAATGTATATTAGGAAGGAAAGGAAGTTAGTGGGGATGGAAGGTAGTGACAGATACTTTGAAACATTTTTGAATCATGGCAGAGTGAAGCTTGCGAGTTCGAGGAGTCTGTGGTGGAATTGTAGATCACGAAAGTTTTGAGTGCACGATGTATATCACGAAACAAGAACCAACATAGTTATAAATTTCAACCCAACAACCATGACCATAAAATTGAAGAAGAATGGAAAGGAACAATGGTGGGTGGGATTCGTCATGTGAGGATATAGACGGATATGGAGATATGTCAACCCGCCAATGCTGGAAGACACAATCATAGAAAGGCCACTAAGTAAATAACCAGAAAGAAATAATACATGGGAAGAAGAAAAGGGAAAAAGGACTAAGGAGTCCACGGTGGAATTATAGATCACGGAAATTTTGAGTGCAAGATGTATATCACAGAACATGAAGCAACATAGCTCGAAAGCGCAAACCTGACAACCGCGGGCATAAAATTGGCTAAGTATGGAAAGGAACGACGGTCAGTCGGATTCATCATGCGAGGATATAAATGGAGATGAAGATATGTCATCCTGCCAATGCTGGAAGGCGACTAAGTATATAAATATAAAGAAATAATACAGGGAAGAAGACAAGGGAAAAAGGGTTAAGTATCTCATAGAAGAACATCTATTGTTCATTTATTAATGCAAATCCTTTCGAACCCCCATTGAGTTCTCACTAGTAAAGGCATAAATTGAAAATCATGGAACAGGAAGAAACAGAGTTCAAAATATCCAACCCGACAACCATGGCCATAAATTGGCTAACCATGGATATAGACGAAGTTGAAGATATGTCATCCCACCAATGCTGGAACCCACAATCATAGAAAGGTGACTAAGTAAATAACCAGAAAGCGATAATACACAGGAAGAAGAAAAAGGAAAAAGACTAAGGAATATGCGATGGAATTGTAGATCATAGAAATTTTGAGTGAAATATGTATATCATGGAACAAGAAGCAACATAGCTCGAAAGTGCCAACCCGACATCCGCGGGCATAAAATTGGCTAAGTATGAAAAGGAAAAATGGTCGGTCGGATTCGTCATGTGAGTATATAGATGGAGATGAAGATATGTCAACATGCCAATGTTGGAACCCGCGATCATAGAAAGGCGACTAAGTATATAACTAAAAAGCAATAATACATAGGAAGAAGACAAGGGAAAAAGGACTAAGTATCTCATATTAGAACATCTACTGTTCGCTTATTAATGAAAATTGTTTCGAACCCCTGGTGAGTTCTCACTAGTAAAGGCATAAATTGCAGATCACGGAAGTTATTTGGGTGCAACATGTATATGACAGAACATGGGACAGGTGTTGGATACTGCAAACCAGAGACTCAGTGATCAGATAATTGGCTAAGTATTGAAAGGGACTGTGGTCAGTCGGGCTCATGGTGTGAATATATATATAAAGAGTTGCCAATTTGCAAATCCATGAGGCCATGATCATATAGTTGTGACTAAATATATAACCACAAAGGGATAATAGAGAGGGGGGGAAAGAGGAGAATTAAGAGTTTTTATACATTCCTGCGAACAAATTGTATATTGCGGAACTCCGGGCGCTTTTTGCAACTCGCGGAAAATTCAAAACACAATTTTGAGGCCGTCAATCCGAGAACCCACAGTCCAAATCAAAAAAGTGTGCAAGTATGGAACACATAAACGTTGGTCGAGACTTGATTTCGCTAAGAAAGATCTTCTTTGCATGTTTCTGGGCAAGTTTTGTAGGGATGGTTGGTTGTCGAGACTTTTGCTTATTAATGACAATTTTTTTACGGTTGTTGTATGATGTAGTTTTAGTATTAAAACTTTGGTGTTGCATATCTGGAAAGAAGTACAAGGATGGTCATAATAGGAAACAGTGACTAGGAGTTGGATTTTTCGTGAACCCTCCAATGTAAGGATCCAAAATAGGGTGACAAGGTTTCCCCAGAAGAGGCAAGGCCCTGATGGCCAAATTGTATAGATCAGAAAATTTGAATGCATAATGTGTAACACAAAAGAGGGGATGATGTCAGAGTTCAATAGTCAATTTGTATATGGTGGAGCAGTGAGTGCCAATTCTTTCGTACCAGTGTGTCCAGTTGTCACTAGTAAGATCATAGTTAATGTATATAAGGAAGGACACGAAGTTGGTGGGGATGGAAGGCAACGACAAATACTTTGAACAAAGTTAATGTATATGAGTAACCCATGGTGGAATTGTAGATCACAAGTGTTTTGAGTGCAAGATGTATATCACAGAACAATAAACAACTGAGTCCGTAAGCGCCAACTCGACAACCGCGACCATAAAATTGGCTAAGTATGGAAAGGAACATCGGTCAGTCGGATTCGTCATGTGAGGATATAGTTGTTGGTTGTGGAGCCTGATTATCTTCCTGATTCAGAGGTCATTTCTTTCAGCCGTGTTTATACCCCATGAAGTATTTACACCCCAGAAGTATGT
>SNQJ01S0092846.1:0-23300 GCA_010110895.2 Picea sitchensis | reverse complement strand
AGGATGAACACATACACCCTAGAGAAGAATGGGAGAACTCACATGTTGCTTCCAATCAAAGATAAGGAGGTGAAACCTGAAGTAAGCAACACTGTACTTCTCATGAGCGGGAAGGAACTTCTTACAGAGGTTAAGAACAAGGAAGAACCACAATTCATTGTGGTAAGGAAGCCAACGATTGTTTTAACCAGCACAAGGGTAGATGATTTACCAGAAGAGGTTCAAGAACTGTTGGAAGATTTCACTAACATAGTAGTGGAAAAACTACCTCGTTCGTTGCCACCAATCAGAAGTGTGAGTCATCAAATTGATCTAATACCTGGAGCCAGTTTACCAAACAAAGAAGCGTACAGATTAACACCGCAGGAGAATGAAGAGGTCAAGACACAAGTCCATGATTTGTTGGGCAAAGGGTTGGTTAGAGAAAGCTTGAGTCCATGTGATGTTCCGACAGTACTCAGTCCAAAGAAAGACGGAGGCTGGAGGATGTGTATTGATTCAAGGGAAATCAACAAGATAACCATCAGGTACATATTTCCATTGCCAAGGATGGATGATCTGATGGATTCCTTAAGTGGAGATTTTTTTTTCCGAAGATTGATTTGAAAAGTGGATATTACTAGATTCGTATGAGAGAAGGTGATGAAAGGAAGACAACCTTCAAGACTAACAAAGGGTTGTATGAATGGCTTGTTATGCTGTTTGGTTTAATGAATGTGCCAAGTACCTTCATGAGGTTGTGAACGAAGTCCTGAAGGAATTCATCGGAAACTTTATCATTGTGTATCTGGATGACATACTGATCTTCAGTAAAATAGAGGCAGAGCATCTAAAACACTTAGCTACAGTGATGAAGATATTACAACAAGAGAAGTTGCTGAAAAACATGAAGAAATCCTCATTCATGAAGACATAACTCATCTATTTGGGTTTTGTTATTTCTGTAGATAAATTGAGGATGGATCCAGATAAGGTGGAGGTGATCAAGAATTGGCCATCACCGAAGAGTATATTTGAAGTGAGAAGTTTTCATGGATTAGCTAGTTTCTACCGAAAATTCTTCAGGAATTTCAGTGGAATTAGTGCACCGATGATGGACACAGTGAAGAAGAGACACAAATATTTTCACTGGACAGAAGACGTTGAGAAGAGTTTTAATCTGTTGAAGAGGAAAATCACGGAACAACCAATCCTATTGTTGCCTGATTTTCAAAAGACATTTCAAGTGAAATGCGATTTTCAAAAGACATTTCAAGTGAAATGCGATGCAAGTGGATTTGCAATAGGGGTAGTCTTGAGTCAAGAAGAAAGGTCGATAGCATACTTTAGCAAGAATCTGAATGAAGCAAAGGTGAAATACTCCATGTATGAAAAGGAGTTTTATGCTATTATTCAGGCATCAAAGAAATGGAGACATTACTTGATTCCGAAGGAGTTTGTCTTCTACAGTGACAATCATGCACGATAATTTGTGACTCAAAAGGAAAATTTGAATCAAAGACATGTAAAATGGGTTGAATACATGCAAAACTTTACTTTTGTAAGTAAGCATATTTCTAGAACTGCTAACAAGGTTGTTGATGCTTTGAGCAGGAAATGTTTGTTGTTGCAGTAGTTCAGAGTCAAAACACTGGGTCTTGATGATCTCAGGAACATGTACAAAGATGATCCAGATTTTAAGGAGGCATATGAAGCAGCTGAGAATCAAATTCTCAAGGACAAAAGTCAATGGACAGAATACATGATCCAAGAAGGATTACTATTTAAAGGTAATCAACTTTGTATTCCAAAATGCTCCATGAGGGAGAATTTGCTGAAGGAGAAACATAGTGGAGGTTTGGACGGACATTTTGGTCATGACAAGTCGTTCGTAAAATTGAATGAGTCATATTTTTGGCTGGGAATGTGAGTAGACGTCAAGAGATTTGTGGACAGATGCAGAATTTGCCAGCATTCGAAGGGAAAGAGACAGAATGAAGGATTTTATAAACCATTGCCCATACCTAACAAGCCGTGGGATGCAGTTAGCATGGATTTCATATTGGGTTTGCCAAGAACACAAAGAGGGTTTGACTCAATCTTTGTGGTAGTGGATAGATTTTCCAAAATGGCACACTTCATACCATGTCAGAAAACCAGTGATGCAACTCACATTGCGAATCTATTTTTCAAATAAGTCATTCGACTTCACGGCTTACCAAGGAGCATAGTTTTGGATCGAGACACTAAGTTCGCGGGACACTTCTGGAGAACCTTATGGAAAAATCTGGGAACAAATTTATCATTCAGTTCATCTTATCATCCTCAGATGGATGGAAAGACAGAGGTCATGAACAAGAGTTTAGGAGACTTGCTGAGGAGCTTGGTGATAGAACACCACATCCAATGGGACAACATATTACCACAGGCATAATTTTCTTATAATGATTCAATCAATAGAAGCATAGGACAAAGTCCATTTCAAATTGTTTATGGCATGTAGCTGAGAGGAATTTCTGAACTGAGGGATTCATAACAAATTGCGACTAGGAGCGCTAGTGCAGAATATTTTGCAGAGGCAATGAAAGAACTTCACAGCTAGGTGAAGGAGCGTTTACAGAACTCGAGCCAAGAGTATAAGCGCAGAGAAGATCAACACAGGAGACAACTTCAATTTGAGGTTATTGATTTGATTCTGGCACATCTAAGAAAGGAAAGGTTCCTAAAGGGAACATATAACAAACTGAAGATGAAGAAGATCGGACCATGTAAGGTCTTGAAGAAATTTGGGGCAAATGCTTATGAGATTGAATTACCCAATGGGATCGGAATTTATTCGATATTCAATGTCTTAGATTTGTACCAATAAAAAACTGAGGAAACAGGAAAAAGTGATTAACAACCATAGGTCCAGTGGACAAAGTAGATGCCTGTTGCAGAGAAGCCATAGATGGAAGGCATACTAGACAAAAGAGTTAGCAAGAAGACCAGAAGAAAACAATACTTTGAATACTTGGTCAAGTGGAAAGGACATCCAATTGAAGATGCCAACTGGGAGAATGAAGTAGAGATTCATAAGCATGGACAGACCATGCAAGAGCTCATGGATAGGATCCCATGAAAATTTTCAAGTGAGGGAGTATGATGCAGGAGCATCGCCAACGTCAAGCAAGCGTGGGGAAAGCGCCAACAAATTTTAGACACATGATTAATTGTTTAAAACTTTTGAAGATGGATGCGCGAAACGTAAATGTAGTATTTAAGGAGAGGCGTACTTATAGATTGTAATCAGACCTTGGGTGACTTGCTCTCGTCTGAAGGACTAAGAAGACATTTATGTTAGTAGGTAGCTTTGAATTCTCAGATTAGACAGTTTTAGGAGTGGAGGGAAAACGGATATAGACACCCTCATTGTAGTATTGTAGATAGTGAAGAACATTACCAAGAGAAGAGCATACAGAGCTGGAATAGAGAAACTGTGTTTGAAAAACACCCATGTACAAAGATTTGAGTTAATAGAAGAAGTCTTAATTCATATTCATGGCATTGTATTTGTTTCTTGTAGGTGTATGTTGAATGGTATGTTCATGGTTTTACTCTTTCTGTTATACATTTTCTTTCTATGCTGTGTATGAATGATTTCAGGATTATCTTTGAATTCTGAGAGAGAAAGAGTTAAGAGATGAGTTTCAATTGTTTCTTTGTATGAGCGAGAGATCCTGCAAGGAGTGCAGTGGAATTGTTTGCAAGGAGTGTGTTGACAAAAAGGTTCAAAGGTTTTGTCTCTGAAAGATCAGATAGGTTAGATTGTGTTCTCATTTCCTCAAAGGTGCAGTTAGGCACAGGAGTTGTGCAAGGTGTGCACAGACCAAGCTTGAATCCAGGGTTTGAAACCTAAGAAACTATTGAAGGGCTACTACTGCAAGGAGTGCGCAGAGTCGAAGGCGTTCAACACTGAAGTGTTTGAAGGTTTTCTGCAAGGAGTGCATGCAGGAGTTCTAGAAAGACTCGAAGTCATGGAAAACCTCAGAAGGATTCGAACCTGCGAAGTCGACGAAGGGAAGAGACGAACGATTGCAATTCTCCATAGAGAATTTGCAAAGTCCCGCCAGCCATCCGATCTGATAGAGAAGTAAGGAGGTTATGATTGTTTTCAAGGTTCAAGCTTAGGAGATCATGAGCTGTCGAATCCTCACTTAGATACCCGTCAGTCATGGGATGTGACAGGAGTTTCATGACGGTTAAACTCTCGCAAGCAGAGTTAAGGTCCCGAAAGACGTCGGGATATCGAGGTTTCTGAATTCGGGATATCAGGAGTCTCGAGGATAGGAGATCAGGTCATTTCATAGTGAAAATCATGATTTTGATCTGGACCGTCCATCTGTTGAGACATGTGGCAGAGATCTAGAACCCATCGGTATTTCGGCTACCAGGGTTTTGAGTTGACAGAGAAACTGCGTCATCGGGGAATCGCAAGTCACAAAATCCCGAGACTGAATTAGGACCGTCCGTCAGTTGAGACATGTGGCGACGATCAAGATCCCATCGACATTTTTCATTTTGGGATAGTCAATCGGCATTTCGGGATTCGACATTTCGCGAATCCTGAAGACAGGAAGCACGCACATTTCGGAACTGCGAAGTCTAAAACCCCAACAAGGTGGAAAGCTCTGTTGTGGTGCCAGCTGACGTCATTTCATCATATTGGAGGTCGGGAATCGAAACTTTGGGAGTTACGAGGGAGGGAATCCATAGGCATTTCGGTGTTTCAAAACACGAAATCGCGAAGCGACGATGACCATCCATCTCGAGGGGACGCGTGGCAACAATCTAGGTTTTCGAAGAAAAAATCAGGATTCGGAGGATCAAAAATCCTGAGGACAAAGGGTCCATGCATTTCGGCAGTTGAAAGCCCAAAATTGCGAAAGACATAGGGATGCGGTCATATTTATAGTGGTCACATGGACCAAAAGCTAGCCATGGGGACTAAACGTTGTTAAAGTCGTTTCGGCAAATCGACATATCAGAGATCGAGGGATCGAGAAGACTGAGGTTCTCGACAACGGGAATCACGAAACCCCGAAACCCAAAATTTCTATAGGGAAGAGATCAAGTATGCGCAGAATCCGTTACAGTGGAAAAGGAAGGACCTGTGAATCGGGTTTTTAACAGAGATTCTAGTGAGGAATCAAAAGAGCCACTTCGGCTCAAAGGTGAAATTAGAACGATCCGTTAAGACCGTGAGGTCAGCGCAAAGACTGTGGCTGAGGCAGGGGCATAGTCGGCGTCAAACCTCCTCCCCATGAGGTAATTCCTCCATTTATTTAGAGTGTGTACTATGGATGCCAACTCCAATTCATGAGTGGTATAGTTCTTTTCGTGCTCCTTCAACTTTCTAGAATCATAACAAATTACGGTTCTGATTGAGGGCTCCTCCTATTCCTTCTTTGTATGCATTAGTGCACACCACAAAATCTTCATTTGGGTCTGTGATCCTCAATATTGGAGCGTTGGTTAATAGATGCTTTAATCACTGCAATCTATTCTCACATTCCTCTGTCCACTAAAATTTCTTCTCCTTCCTTTGCAAGGAAGTGATAGGGTGAGCTATCCTCGAGAACCTTGTGATAAATCTTCTCTAATAACTAGCTAGACCCATAAAGGATTTTACTTCCGCCACATTCTTTGGCACTGACCATTCTCTAATGGCCTCAATCTTCTCAGGATCTACAACTATCCCATCCTTCGAAATTATATGCCCCAAGTAATGGATCTTCTCCTGAAAAAATGAGCACTTGCTCAACTTGGCCTACAGTTGGTGATCTCTTAACACTTGCAACACCATCCTTAGATGTTTTTCATGCTCTTCCTTCGACCTGGAATAAACCAGAATTTCATCCAGGAAGACTATGACAAACTTTTTTAGATAGTCCTTGAATACACCATTCATTAGGCACATAAAAACATCGGGTGTGTTCAAGAGCCCAAACGACACCACTGTGAATTCATAGTGACCATACCTTGTTCTAAAGGTGGTCTTGTTGATGTCTTCATCTTTTATTCTTACCTGGTGATATTCCAACCTAAGATCTATCCTCAAAAATATCTCTGCATTCTTCAACTGATCGAAGAGGTCATCAATCCTCGACAGAGGATACTTGTTCTTTACAGTTACTTTGTTCAATTGTCTGAAATCCATACACAATCTCAATGTCCCATCGTTCTTCTTCATGAATAGGACTGGGGCACCCCAAGGTGACACACTTGGGTGTATATACCCCTTCTTCATAAGTTCTTCAATCTACAATTATAGTTCTTTCAGCTCCAACGTACTCATTCTGTAAGGAGATTTCAACATTGGAGCTACTCCAAACATCAAATTTACAGAGAATTCAATATCCATTTTTGGGGGTAATCCAGGTACCTCTTAAAATAGATATTCAAACTCCTTTAGTACCACATGATCCCCAATTCTTAACACCTTATCCTTATGTTTTTCCTCCACATGGGTTGCAAATAATTGACAACCTTTCCTGTAGCACTTCTTCAGTTGCATTGTTGAGATTTCTCTGATAGCAACAACTCTGGGAATTCCTTGGACTGTTTTACAATTTATTTCCTCATTCAAGAAATTGAATGCCTTGTTATGATAGTCCAAGATGGAATGGTGTTGTTCCAACCAATCCATCCCAATTAGACAGTCATAAGAACCTAAAGGAAAAACATTCAATTCATCCTTTGTGCTCAGTCCATTCATGTCCACTAGACATGACTTAACTAACTCAGTAACTTTTCTCTTGCTTCCTATAGCCAACTGCACTAACCAATAATTTTCATTTTTTCTTCATGACAATTGAAAACTTTCCACCACTCTAGGATCTATATAACTATGTCTAGCCCCTGAATCAATTCAAATAGTAAAGGCATGGTTGTTGATCATACCTTCCACTTCAATCATGTGCGACAGAGATCCAACTTGCTTGTTGCCCGGGGCTGCATAGATCCTTGGCATTCTATTGCCCATGTCCTCCACTGTTTCATCTTGCCAAACATTATGGATAGCTCTCGCTTTGCCATTTTTGTGGGGACAATATATGTACTTATGGTTTCCCTGACAATCCCAACACTGAATGGGCGTATGATTTGGCCTTTTTTCCCCTACATCATCCATTATCGGATCTCTAAACAATGGCTGTCCTTAAGGAATGCTTCTGAAAAAGGGAGGTTTGATTCCCTTCTGCCTCTTCTCTTTCTTAAACTTCTTCTGGTCATCCCAAGCCTTCTGAAAGGTAGGCTTTTCTCTTTGTTGTCCATATAAGCATTTCACTCTTCTTATTGTTTCTTCAGTGGTCTTAGGGTCATTATACTGGATATTATCACTGATGGAAGGTGGCAGTTCACTCAGACACCTTTCAATATTTACAGTCTCATCTTTGATGAACAAAACATACTTCAGTAATTCCAAAAATCTACGTTCATACCCATCAATATTCATGATGCCCAACTTGAGCTCAAAGAACTCTTTCATCATTCTATCATAGTATATTTTGGTCAGGTATTTCTTCTTGAAATACCTTTTGAATTCTTTCCAAGTGAAATCTTTATCGCTAATGTGTTGCACCTACACAAGTTGATCCCACCACATGGGTGCTTTTCCTTTCAATTGATACATCGCAATTCTTCCTTCGACGTGAGAGGAATAATTCTGCAGTTGCAACTATTTCCTCATGCCAAGAAACCATGTGTTAGCATCTTCCTCCTTATTATGTTCTCCATCAAACATAGGATGCTTAATCTTGTTCATTTCTCCCTTCATCTTATCCACTCCAGATCTCCTGTGCTTTCTGGTAGGAGATAGGCTTGAACTACTGTGTTCCCTTCTCTTGGAGAAACATTAGGAGTGATGCTGGTGTATATCAACACTCCTTTATCTTCTTCCCTAAGAATTCTCATGGAGCCCTATTTTTCTCAGGTCTCTATCCTTTTCCAACTTCTTTTCTATTCTCTACAAATTCTTCATCAACTTTGAGTTGAATTCTCCCTATTTTTCCTTAGCTTTCATGAAATTTATGTTATCTTCTCTACGAGTCTGGGCATCTTTCTGTAATTGTTCAATAATTTTCATCATATGCACTTCCTTATCTATCTCCTCTCCATGCCCATTGGAGTTCGACCTTTCAACTCCCAATTGGACATCCATATCTTTTGTTTCATCCTCGGAACTGGAAGCAGTCTGTGCCTCTTCCATTTCTTTTATATTCAGTGGAAATTCTATTCTATTCTGGAACTTGTTGAAATTTCGCATCAAAATGTGCAGACAAACGAAATTTTTGAGGCCATTATTCCGTAACAAATCCCACAACATTCATAAAAAAAATTGATTCAAGAAAACGTTTAAATTTCATGAATTTTCCGAGCTCTGCTCGACTCTGTAAAATACTCCGGCCTTAGCCCTTTTCTCTTAGTTCCCCAATTCACATAACCATGGGTCATGACCAAGCACTAGATCTCAAGGTTATCTATTCAGGACTTTGAATTTCAAAAAACTCCAATCATAGCACATCAATTACTCCGAGTTTCGAATTATTGAACTCAAGATGTAGGTGGATCAACCCTGCACCATACCTACCATCCGACGATGGACGTACACAAGGGAATTTCTGTCATCGAAGCCTCTGGTACTTCAGAGCTTCAGGACTTCAGAGTTTTGAGTTTCAAAGGTTCGGGACTTCAGTCCTGGAAGGTCCCACTCTCGCTTCCCTCCCAAATCCCAACTTCTAAACTTCCAACCTTTCTAGCCTTCGGGCCCATGGCATAGTTGTCACCAACTATGGTGGTGACACGTGGTGTACTTAATAAGCTCCACATTACCCTAGGTGATGTTATCCGACCCCACTGCATCTACTTTTTCCTTCCGGAACCATTGACACGTGGCACACATCCCATGTGTCCATGTCCATCCAAGCGGCATCAGCATGACCCATTACTTTAGATATTTGGGATTTCGTAGTTTCGGGCTTCGAGAGTTTGTGCGTCATCACATCCCACTTCTTCCGATAGTCAAACTCCTGAAATTACAATCTTCTCTTCTGCTTGATCCAACAATCAAGCTTGTTTTCCCAGATCTATGGTGTATATATTCTCAGGACTTTGCAGTTTCGAGTTTTGGAGGTTTGTGCCTCAACGCACCTCACTTCTCCCGATTGTCAAACTCTGAAAGGCTTCTAGGATAACCTTCTTTCACCTTCTCCTGATTTGACGGTCGTAAAGGTTTTTCCTCTCCTTCCAAATAGATCCTATAGATCCAAAACCCCAAGTGTTGAGCACTCTCTTTTTGTGGTCAAATACCACACCGGTTGCGGTTTTATTCTACTGCTACTCTTCCTGAGCTTCGTAATATGGCCAAGTAACCCCTTGGCACTCAAAAACATTCTAAGGTTTGAAATTGGTTCCATATGAACACCATTTCCACTCGAAACCTTGGGTCCAAAGACCACTTATTCGACCCATCTAGGCTCAAAGTTGAAACCATGGGCTCTGATACCATATTGTAACATCCCCGATCATCAATCCCACTATCGAACAATGCTACTACGTAGAATAACACTTATATACTATGCATTTAAATGAAGTTAAATGAATTAAAAGAGTAAACATATAATTACTGCTAACATACATAATTAATGGAATTAACAGTAAATATCATTGCAACGGAATACATGATAATATTGCAAGCATCACAAACATGCATTTTAATTGAAATTAAACACATGCATATACTTATCTTTGAAACTATAGTAACTCCACCAACTGCGTGCAGACCTTACACAAACCTCCCAGCCTTAGAACTCATTTCCCATCACGCTCAGCAGTGGGTCACCCCCGATATAGGACTAAGTTCCACCCAAGGAAAGGGAATCCTATACTAGGCTAAGGTTACAGGAAAACTACACAGAACAATTGGAAGGATTCTCTCCAGGAGCCTTCTTACACCCACTACTCACAGAGTCTCATTCCCCACATACCTGTTCCACCCGGAAGTATACACCTTCACTAGAACAGTCCATCGGTGCTTCACCTCCCTCTATGGGTCTCGGAAATAAGTCGGATCAATAATTCTCAGAGCTCTGTAGCTGGTGTTGGACTCTCTCTGGGGAAAACCATTTCCTAGTGGACTCTCTCACCTGGAGAGAGTTGCTCATAGGCCTGAAAACTTGCCTCTTCTACCACGGGTCTGACAACCCAGTTCTTCAACCAACTTCAGCCCAATTCCCACAAGTGAGGATAATAGCAACAAAAACTGGTCAATTCCACTTAGGAAACACAGAAGGAAGCAACCCAAAGACAGTTCAGGTACAAACTCGACTTTGCAAGAGTGGATAGGCTGGGCTCATAGGACACACAGGTGACATGGCTCAATTCATGGTTTTGCCACTGGTTTTCAGGGTGCGTGACAAGGAATCCACACAAAGGTTGAACAAAGACTCAACGATTTAGACAAAGGGTGTATTAGCTTCTCAAGAAAACATCACTAGATTCAGGTTTCAAAGCTGCGTTAGGCATACAGAGATTAGACGAAATTCCCGGTTTTAGACAACTGATGGAAGAATGGAGGATGAACCCTTATCATGGATCAATTATTGGGTTAAATTGCATGTGCCTGGGCTGACACATGTCCCCCATGAAGCTTCATGCGCTCCATCAAGTATGCGTTCTCTTTTTTGCACACGTTGGATATGCATGCATTGCCTCTCCCAGAACTTAGGATAAAAAACATGTTTTTCACAGAACTTTGGAATAATAATAAATTATTATACCCAAGGACTTAAGCCCCCAACCTTAGCCCCTCTTTCCAACCTTTCAACCCCTTTTCCCTTACCCACCCTTTGGAAGCTTAGTCTCCCATCACTCTTTCTCCATGGTCGGTCTGCACGCAGCGATGTTTAATCTTTATTAATGTTCTGCATATTACATATACAAAAACAGGCTCCTAGCCTTTAACACTTAGGCTCTTAGGCCTAATAAACACATAAGCCTACCAACTTATTAGTACTCATATCACCAACCTACAAAACATGATTTACAATTCATAAACATGATTTACAATTCATAAACATGATTACAACAGGGCTCGTCCTTGGGGATATTACACTGAGTGTCAAAGACATGTTCTAATGAAGATGAAAATATTGATTCAGATTGATTTCCTAGATCTTTTATAGACCAAAAGGCCTCTCAATGGGGAGCTGTGATCCAAAATGGATATGTACTAAAGACTGGATAAGAATCAATACTTGCAACACATATTGATGATCAAAATGCATTGTCTAAGCCACATAAAACAATGTAAAAGAAATGCAAGTTTATGTGGAATAAGCCAAATAATGATGTAAGAAAAAAGTTAAAGAAAAATAATTAAAACGTCAAGGAAAAAGATGGGAGAGAAGTCTAAGGAACCAAAAGTGAAGAGAAATGTTTGTTGGCCTTCCCTTACCCTCTATATGTCCCTATTTCTTCACGCTCTCTCATACTCAAGGGGATTTTGGCCATGGATGAGGACAACATTGTAAAAAATTGTAAACTTGTAGAAAGAAGAATATTGAGCATCATTTTAATGGTTTTCCCAATTGGGTTTCAGGGTAAAAATATCATCTCATTGATTTGTTTTTCCTCTATGTGTGTTGAGCAAAGTGAGTGGCTTAAACTCACCTTTTTAGTTAATTAAATATTTTAGTAATTTATTAGTTGATGTTATGCATCTATTTATAATTATTATGGGTGATGAGTGTCTTGTTTCATATTTCTTCCTATGGACATGTCTAGGTTGTTCATGATCATTTCTTTGTTTCCCATGAATTCCATTATTGTTTTTAGGTTCACCAATTAATTTTTGTATGAATTACATTGGTATTGGGCGCTCCAATTAATTGCTTGGAGAATTCCCATTTTTGTTGGGTGCTGCAATTAGGTCTTGGGTTGATTGCATTTTTGTTGGGCATCTAATTGTTTGTTGGGTAGTTTTATTTGATGTATGCGAATATTACATTATATACCTCACCAAATGGATCCCACTCATTACTTCCTTGATGTATTTTTAAACCCTAATGCTCAAGGGTGACCCACACACTTGTTCGTCTCTTCCAAAACACTGCATGTTATCTACATCTTGAGGAGTACTAACCCCACTTATGAAAAATTCACTATCTTGGTGTTGAGTGTGAACCTTGAGCTCATGAAACCCATTCCACATTTCACTTGTTGGTTACAAAGAGTAAAACCTATCGCTAATTTCTTATCATACCAAACCCCTGGTTGTTATACTTTAAACCCTAATTTTTTAGTAGAGAAAATTCCTAGCTTTTATAAGTTAAAAGTTCACATGTGCCTAAGCCTAGATCTAGGCTGACCCAAGGAATATAGTTGTTTTATGGCCATTCCATTATTCATATTTGAATACTATACATATGTTTTACTTTTCCTATCTCAAGTCACCACTTTTACATGGTCCAAATTTGTGTTGGGCATCCTCTAAGAAAGTTGGTTGCATATTTCCTATTGTTTGTATGCATCCAAAGTCAGTTTGACATGAAAACCTATGTTGGAAGTGTACTAATTATCACATTCACGATATTTGACCACATGGAACATAAATGACGGTACATACATACAATGATTCATTGGTGTATGTAGGGTGACTAGGCACCTTCCATTAATTAAATGAGTTGAAGTTCCACGTGGATTAAAATATTGCTCAAGCTTGTGATGAGAAATATTTTTTCCATGATTCTAAGATTCTAATTAATGGGTGAGTGAGATGTTATACACACTAGTATGCTATCATTACTCTTTATAAAAATTATTTAATTAGTTAGTTACTCAACCCAAAACCAATGAGTAATTGCACAAATAATTGTACTAAGCGTTGGAACGTTTCTTATCAAAGACAAAGCTGAGATAGAGTTCAAAAATCAAATTTTACACAAGCATTTATGTTTTTGAAGTGAGTGGGATAGAATACCCTTGATTACAAATCAAACTAAGACCCAACATTTCTATTGAAATGAAATAATTCTCACAAGAGTAGAGGATATTTTCTTTTGATAGTAGTGAAGCCACATCCACATAGTAAGAAATTGACTCTTATGTAACAAAGTAAGTTTGTTTTAGAATAACAAGAGGATTGGACAATTAGTGATCCATATTTAGGAGTGGAATGAACTGATTAATAGACTGAATAAAAAAAACACAGAGATATGAAGAACAACATCGATATCTAGTGAACAATATCTTTTATTGAATAAATGAAATAGGTTGAAACTATAAAACTGCAGAACTGAAACACTTGCTCGAATGGTGGTAGCTATCTCTGAGAAGAGATGTGGCTGCTACACACATCCGTTTGAGCATACTGATTAAAACGATGCTCTAGAGGCCTTTTTGATATTCCTCGTGAACTCCAAAACCCTAGACATCCAAAAACCTAACCCTAGAAGGTGAAATGCCAAAAGTAATGTGGTCCCCTATGGGTAAGTTGGTACCTCAACTTCCTGGGGCCATAAATTTTGCATACGACCTCCATTTTAGGCACGTGATAGACCATTGGAAAGGTATTTTAGAGAAATACACATTACACAATCAAACTCTCACTATGTCTACAGTTTCACTATGGAGATCCATAAAAACACTATTTAGGGTTCCAAAACGACCCTAGAAGTACACCAAGATGTTTTGACATGAAAACATACAAAATAAGCCAGTTGGATTAGGTGATAGGCCACCAGTATCCACTTGGAATATGGGTAGGGATTCAAACATCCCAAGAAGTGTAGAACCCACAATTACAAAGAAGTGCATAATAACGTGTTGAACTAAAAATGGACAAGAGGACCTAGTTAAAATAGGTGGGTGGCCACCAATATCCTCCTGGATCAATCCTTCCCCTTAGGAAGCAATGGTATCCATTACATTGATTTCCCCCATCAGGTGAGGAAACTTATGCTAGATTTGGGCCCAGGTGATAGAATTTCCTTGGTGGAAGAGTTTCCCAACCTTGACAACCCGATAAAGTTGGATCCTCTACTAGTGAGTACCCTTGACCTATGTGTCCATTCTCTGATCGGTGGATGCTTGTTCCATGTAGTTAGGGTTGAGCTATGCTGGTGTCAATTGTTCTACGATATCTGAGGTGTCCAATAATGGTGGAAAATATGGCCGAAGGAGGTGCACATTGAACATTGGGTGCAGTCCAAGGAAGGGTGGAGTGTTGAGCTCAAAATCATTATGACCCATAGCATTGGTGATAGTGTAAAGCCCATAAAAAAGTGGGTGGAGCTTCCAATGGGGCCCTGTGAGACGCTCCTTCTGCAAATGTAACCATACTTTCTATCCAACTCTAAACTAGTGTGGTACCCTGTGTTGATCATGGCGCTGCTTGTACTTATCATTGGAATTCTGCAAAATCTCATGGACCTGTTGACGGATGTGTTGGATTCACTAAATGAATCTAGTGGATTTTTCAGTCTTAGAATAAACATGGGAAGATTTTGTCTGTGTGGTGGCAAGAGGTAGTGAAACATGAATGGGACCTAAGGGTTGGAATCGTAATCCCATCTGAAATGGACTATGGTCGATAGAGATATGGAGATCCCTGTTGTAACTATGTTGAACATAAAGAAGACTCTCATCCCATGTACGTGTTTTCTTAGAGTCATACATGCGCAGGATGTGCAGAATCATCTAATTGACGACCTTTGTTTGGTCATCTATTTGGGGGTCGAAAGAAGTGGATTTAGTGAGCTTGTTGTTCAACAGTGAACATAGACTTGACCAAAATGTTTTTAGGAGCATGTTGTCCCGGTTGGAGATGATGGTCTATGGTACCCCAAAATGGACCCACAATTGTTCGAAGAAGATCTTGGCAGTATCTTCCATTGTGATATTATTCTTGCAGGCTGTGAAGATGGCCATCTTCGAAAACTGATCAATGACCACAAATACGCAGTCATTTCCTTGCTTGGTTGATGGAAGGCCAAACATGTAATCCATTGAGATGGATTCCCAAGGCTTCTCAGTAGTGGTAAGATGGTTTTATAATATTTTCTTCTTGATGGTTGGCTTGGAATTGGCATAGGCAGTGCAATATCTTATATACTTGTTGTTAGCACTGAAAGTCACACATTGAATGCTAAAGTGTAATATCAACACCCATCAAAATGTAAAAGATAATTTTGGTTTTGAATAGGTGGATCAACAAGATGGATAAATAAAGAGAGAGGGCATGAAACTGCAGATCAATAGGCTACACCAATGGGCAATGGAGTCACAAACATCCCACTCATCTAAGGCACAAGAACCTCTTAACATAAAACAAGATTATATGATGATAGGTGGAAGAAATGAAGAAGGAAATCATAAGATAGAATGTTTAGTAAATAAGCATCCTCTCAATTTAATGAATCAACAAATACTTGAATATAAACAATGACTGATGGGAAAAATACAACAGATCCTTTGTTGCTTAGGGATCCATAAATCATTGACATCTTTTGATCCTCAAGTCTGCAATATATTCAAATAAGAAGAAATATAGATAGAAGAGTTACAATATGAAATCACAGATCTCGTGAGTCTCCAATAGCAGTAATTCTTACAATCAAAAAATGCCCACAGGCTTACAAATGAACACACATAGGAAAACTGCCTACTACATCTCTCTCTAGCCTCTCTTGGCTCATCAATCTCTCTTCTCCAAGAGATATATCCCTCTTTAAATAGAAAATAACATCCAAATAACCTAAGGAGGTCGAATCCCATATCCTCCATTGGATTCTAAGCCTTGGAGATAGGTGGCAACAGTCAAAGAGACAAAAATCCAACAAACTGTTGATTTTCAGGAATTTGTTGGAAGTCATTAATAAATTGTTTCCACTTCATGAATGAGGCCTTTTCTGGAGATAAATCTTAGGTACAGGTTTCCCTTGACATCTAACCTATCCTTTAGAATTCATTTGAACCCTCCTTGACATGTGGCAACCTCCCAACAAGGCGAATATGAAAACCGTGACCGCTACAAGAAATTAGTATGCAGTGCCATTGTGCACAGTATGTAGTGCCTATTTCTATATCCAATATATCTAAAAAAAAAGCACATTTTGAAAACCTGAGAGAGGTTTTTTTTATTTGGAATGCAAAGAACAAAAACCTCCTCCAGTTTTCAAAAATGCATCCTCAACTACTCATAACCCAAGTTTTAAATTAGTGACTCAAAACTAGCAGAATAACTTTGCACAATTTAGCCTCTGCCAGAATATCACGCAGTGCCTGTAGGTAGCACCCGATTGTTTTTATGCATGTAATTCGGTAGCATAAATCCATGGGTTCTTTGATGCTTGAACTTGGATATTGGGAATAACTCAATAAATTTCAATTTTCCCCAAAACAAATAAAAATACCATAACAATTGTATTCATTTGCCAAAATGAATAATGAAATGCAGATTATGTTCTCTATGAAATATTAGGTAGCACCACTTATGCAACACTGAGGCATAAACTAATCTTGTGCTTACACTTAATGACATCCTATCATATTTTTGTCCAATAAAAATATTTTTTAAGAATGACCACAGTTTTCTCCATGCCAAAATGTCTTGCCATCAAACTATAGTGGGATTCCCAATTCAACTTTGCATGCTCACTTGTAGGAATACATAGATGGCCTAGATGGCATAATAGCTCATACTGAATGTGAAAATTGGTGATAGTCGTGCCTATACCCAAGAGCTAATAGGTGGTGGAAACGTATGGATATTTTTGATAAAGTTAGGGCCACTCAGATGCTTCATGTCCACAGGAATGGAGCACATTGGTGAGGGAAGCCAAAGGAGGTGAATTGAGGAAGTTAACGACACAATTTGAGATCCATGTCTTATACTTGATGTTGAGATGGAACTGTTGGAGGTAGGTGGTCCACTTTTGATGGTAGTCATTTTGCAATTTCCCTAGTGTCTGTATGAACTACAGAGGCTTGTGATCAGTCTGGATGATCGTCTCCTTTCCCAGAATGTAATGTTTCCATTGATGACAGGATTGTATAATGGAATACAACTCTTTGTCATAGGTGGGGTATTTCTAGACAGTATCTGAGAGTGTCTCACTATGGTATGCCACCGTGTTGAGCGAGAACTGCACCTACAGCATAGTCAGATGCATCAGTCTCAATCTAGAACGGTTGTTGTAGATCGAGCAAGGATATTACTAGAGTTGAGCACAAGTGATGATTCATATCATTGATTTCTTGTTGTTGGTCCTTCCGCCACATGAAATTTTCCGTGCCATTTCTCTTGGTCACTTGGATGAGGTCCCATGCAATATGGGAGAATCCCAACACGAACCGTTGGTAGAAGTTGGCTAGTCCCAAGAAGCTTTGAGGCTTGGTTAGTGTGGTCAAGGTTGGCCATTCATGGATGACTTGGGTCTTAGACAGATCAACATGTACCTCATGCTCATCAACAATGTATTCTAAGTATTGGACCTTGTTCGTGACAAAAGAGTATTTTTCCATGTTGGCATATAGCCTGTGTTGCCACAGAGTGCTCAAAATATGTTGAATATGTTTAATGTGCTCCTCCCATGTTCTCTTGAAGATGAGGATGTCATCCAAATATACTACCACAAAAGAGTTGGTGAAGGGTATCAATACATCATCCATAAATCTTATGAAAGTGGTTGGTTCATTTGTTAAGCCAAAGGGCATGACCAACCATTCAAGGAGACCATTTTTATATTTAAAGGTTGTCTTCCATACATCAGTTGGCTCGATGGGAATCTGGTGGTATCTAGACTTTAGGTCAATCTTGTTGAAGAAATTTTCCCCCTTGAGTTGGTCAAGAAGTTCATCAATCTTTGGAATTGGGTATCGGTTCTTAACTATGATTTGGTTTAAGGCTCTGTAATCAATGTAGAGTTTCTAGGTCATGTCCTTCTTCTACACGAACACAATCAAGACTCTACAAGGGGAGGAGGTGGGTATGATGTGCCCCTTTTGAATAAGCTCTTGTATCTAACACCTAATTTCATTATTTTGATCCATTAGTGAGTGGCGATAAGCTGGTCCATTAGGTAGAGGTGCACCGAGAGTCAAATCAATTGGATGCTTGAATTGGAAGTGCATGGGTACCCTGGTGGGTGAGGAGAAGATGTCCCTGTATTCTTCCACGATCTCATCCACTTTCTTATGCTACAAAGAGAGGCTTTGTATAGAGGTGAGAGATGTGGTGGTGACCTTCTACTTACTTTGAGCACAGATCACAAATAAGATGAATTTTCTGGTGTGTGAAATGACCTTATTTCATTACTTAGAAGAGATTAAAGAAATAGAGGTAGGTGGAACTATATATGGTATCCTATACAATTGTCTACCCAAATAAATAATAATATTGTGGATTCTAGACTCATACATAACATGACACTTCCACAAATACGATTGTCCTAAAATAACATCACAAACTTAAAGGGGAGAAATATCACACAATACCTCATCTTTGAAAGGCTTTATGCCATAGGCCAACAACACTGTTGGGTGACACAGAGATCTCTTCCTTGGCGAAGCCAACCGATGGTGTAGGGTCGTGGGTGCGGTGTCATTAGAAAGTCCATCCACTTGATGACCTCTACTGAAATTAGGTTCTTTTGATTTCTTCTATTGACAATGAAATGATGTGAAGCTCCCTTTACCCACATCTATGAGTGAAAGAGGCATTCCCCTTCCTCTGGTTCTTCTTGTTCGCTTGGCCGCATTTGGTGGTAGAGACAGTGACATTGGGTTCAACATCGATGATCTTCTTCCCTCCTTCAGGTTTTTATTCAGAATCATAATCGACCTCTGAATGAGAATCTTTCAGCTCAGCCACGAGTGACTATTTGGAGCGGAATTCTTCAGTATTGTGCCAAGGGGTTTTATGGTACTCACACCATTTTCATGTGTCCTTATTTGTCTTCTCATTACCCTTCTTTTGTTACATCTTGGACTGGTTTTCCTGAGAATGTCCATCTCTGATCTGTCCTTTTCTGTGTGGGTTGAGGCTTCCTTAGCCCTGCTTCGACTATGAGGAGTTTTCATATCCAAACTCTCTCCTCTTCTGCTTAAATTTCTGCTCAATCTTGACACTGTATCTATTAGTCGTACCCAATGAGATGATGTACAAAAAATCCATTTCTATTTGGATGTATCTATGCAAACAATCCTGATATTTGAGCATGAGATGTCGCTCAGAGTCTTTGATACCCAATTTGGTGTGTAGGGTGTGGAAAATATTGGTGAAATCTAGTACTGTGTGGTCCCTTTCTTGACATAGGGTACTGGTCCTCATATCTTCCAACAAGGTAGTATTGTTCTTTAATGACATCCAAGAAGGAATCCCATGTGGAGGAAACCACAAATATTGAAAATTCCTCTATGGCCCTTTTCTCAGAGTAAGTTCCCCACCAGTCCTTAACATAGGGGACGACCTTGAGGAGTGTGAAAGTAATATTTTCCCTATCAAAAAAGTTGTGGACTGAAAAAGACCCTTCGAGCAGATTCAACCATTTATCTACAACACCCGCATATATTAGTCCTTCAAATAATGGAATATCAAATTTTACTTATACCTTGAAGGGGGTTGCAAGGTCACTTGATGGATATGTTTCTCCTGTGGGAAGTCGTCAAAGTATCTATGAAAAGTTGTCCATCATTTTATTCCTTTTTCATGCATGAGCTTCCTCGAGAAACATTTTAAAAGGATCTCCTTCTCCATCATATTTTTTTCATCTCCCATGGGTTTTTTTCAGGCTCGACGTAGTCAATCTTGCAATGGATCAATTGGTTCGAGTCCCAACTTATTGTACCCAGATCTTGTCGGGGACATGCACGAAGAAAAATAAATGAATAGAAGACCGCTATGATACCAATGATACATATTTAGGAGCGAAATGAACTGATTAAAAGATTGAATATAATAAACATAGAGATATGAATAAAAACATAGATATTGAGTGAACAATATCTTCTATTGAATAAATGAAATAGGTTGAAACTGTAAAACTGTAGAACTGAAACACTTGCTCGAATGGTGGTAGCTATCTCTGAGAAGGGATGTGGCTTCTACAAGAATCTGTCTGAGAAGAAAGATTACAATGAGGCTCCAGAGTCCTTTTTGATATTACTCATGAATGAAAAAACCCTATACATCAAAAACCCTAACCCTAGAAGGTGAAACACCAAAATTCATGTGGGCCCCTAAGGTAAGTTGGTACCTCAACTTCTCGGGGTCGTAACATTTTCATACGACCTCCATTTTAGGTGTGTGATAGCTTGTTGGAAAGGTATTTCATAGAAATAAGCATTACACTATTAAAATCTAACTCCATATACATTTTGACTATGGAGAGAAAAAAAAAACACTATTTAGGGCTCCAAAATGATCCTAGAAGTACAACAAGATGTGATGACATGAAAACATAGAAAATAAGCCAGTTGGATTAGGTGAGAGGACACCAATATCCACCTGTAATATGTGTATGGATTCAAACAACCCCAAAATTGTAGAACCCATAATTACAAAGAAGTATAGAAGAACGTGGTGAACTAAAAATGAACAAGAGGAACCAGTTGGAATAGGTGGGTGGCCACCAATATCCTCCTAGATCTATCAAATATATTGGAAAGAGTGTAAATCATTTTTTAGGTAAATAATAAAACATGAAGAACGTTTTATTAGTATGGTTCCTCATTAGAAATTAATTTTCCACGTGATGTAATTAACACTACCAAAATTGGAAATTAATTTTTATATATTCTAAATGTAAATTTTTAAGGAAAGTGAGAGACTGTAAATTACATGCTACAACGTCGAAATAGTAGGGAATAGTAGGTAAGGGTAGGATTATTATTTCACCATCATACAAGTCTCAAATTTCCTGTAAACAATTCCCATCATAAATAAAATCAAACTTAAAATTATACATAACTAAAAATTGTTTGGCATTTCTCAAAAATGTCCATTTTATTTATATTTGAAGTTACCAACCAAATACATTTTTCATATTAAATTTTTTTAAGATGTATTCCAAGTTCACCCCTATTTACCTCTAAATATGATTTTTTTTTCATATCAACATTTGGTCAGATGCTCATGACATACTTCTCACAATCAAAAGAAAACACATATGTATCATTCCTACCCAAAAAAATTGAATCAAAATAGCATGTGTGCATTCTAGAGAACATGGATGTTCTTAGAATATGCACTTTCTTTTTTGACTAAGCATTCACAATCTAGCTCTAACAAGAATGTGATAAAGTAAGCTTGTATGAATCTAGGGCCATCAACAACATGTTGACCAACCACAAAGGACCTTTCAATGGTATCCTTGGTCTTTGGATGGGGATAGTTAGCATTATGATTTTTTGAACACTAAGTATGAGTCTTTGAAACTTGGATATGGTCAAGGGAACAAACCAAATATATAGGCCATAAAGGAATCTCACAGTATTATGTAGCAAAAAATGACACTTTGAACCACCACAAATGACCTATCGAGGGAATTGTAACTAGGTATATATGTACAACCAACATTTTTTAGCATTGGGTATGGGTTTTGGGACCGTAGACCCCAATGGAGGAAACATGAATGTTAGGCCATAAAGGAACATTATAACCATCTAGGGATAAGACAAATTCCTTGAACAACCACACATGGCCTCTTGAGGGTATCACTTGCTTATTATTATGGATGTTGGTGCCACTAGTTGGTTTCGAGTAGTAGGTATGTGTCTTAGGGCCCTTGAAATGATATAGGAAAGAATATCATGCCTTTCATCATAAAGAAATATGTAAGGTATCTAGAGCCATGAAAAATTCCTCAAAGTACTACACATTAATTTTGTAGGGTATCATTGGCCTTTGAGAAAGATGTTAGTTCCCGCACAATTTTTTTATCATTGGTTATGGGTCTGAAGGCCTTGATATGGTCGAGGGGGGGAACCCAAGACTTAGTTGAAGTAATACTCTATCCCTAACATAATCTACTCTTTGGAAATTACCTCTACATACATCCCCATATGCCCCTATTCCACCATTTCCCTATTCCATTGGTCCTTTGTATCTACCATAACCATCTTCGTGCCAAGGCCATAACCCTCCCCTTGGGACCTTATAAAGTATTACCCTATACCATGTTCGTTAGGGTCCTATTCATTCCATACCCCCTCTTCCCTAAGGAGATAATCCTACCCCTAGGCACCTTCACACTATTTACCCATATGTTTGGAACCCCTTCACCCTAAGACTCAAATTCCCTTGGCCTATAACCTTATCCCTTAACCCATTATCTGTAACCCTCACCCCGACCATAATCGTTGGCCCCCAATCCCATACGCCATATCTCTCTATCCTTGGATCCTTTACAAGTAGATCCCAAATCCTCTTTGCCCCCTCCACATAGTCCCCACCACCCTCACTATAGCCCCATATTCTATTGGTCCCTCACTTCCCAAGCAGTTTCCAAACACTAGTCCCTTGGAACCCATATATTATACCCTAGACTCATATACACTTGTCCTCCCACCTATACCCAACATATAGACCCATTTACCCTTGGGATTCTCACCGCTTACACCCATATTTCCCTAGACCCTATGCCCCTAGGGCCTAATGACCCACATTTTATCCCTAGGACCAAAGAATCAAACACCCTTCAGATCCTCCACAAATGGGCCCCTATCTCTATCATTGGGAAATTTTCTCCCTACCCCCTCAAGCCCCTTTAGCATTGTTCCCAAGACTATACCCCTAACCCCCTCCACCCCTAGGACCTAAACCCACTGCCATGAGTCCCTTCTACCATTGGATCCCAACCTCTACCACTATCCCACTTCCCACTAGGCCCCTATCTCAATCTAACCAGTATTTCCCTCTAGTCCCTCGTCCCCACCTCTACTCAGACCCTAGCTAGATCTATCCTTGGCCCCCTGCCTCTACTAGGCTTCTATATACTCTTTTCCTATAACACTTCTTCCACTTGGAACATACCTCTATGTACCCATAGGTTCCCACCTCTACCTACCCCTAAGCCCCTCTACACTTGTGCCCTAAGCTCCCTATTTCCATACCTCTTTCCTAGGGCACCACAACCCTTACACCTTCATTCTAGTTCCGATAAGACCCCTCCCTCATCATACAAGTAAACAAATACAACAATTAATAAAATAAATTTATTTACATATAGAAAATAGATTAAAATAAAACACTTATTACACAATTATAAAGTAAAGTAGAATTG
>SNQJ01S0092845.1:22108-32380 GCA_010110895.2 Picea sitchensis | reverse complement strand
GACAATACCAAGCTTATCTCGAAAGTGTTCAAACTTTACACGAGATAGAGGCTTAGTCATCACATCAGCAACCTGTTCATCCGTGCTAATGTACTGGAGCTTCAAGGCTCCTCTCTGTACCATGTCACGAATGAAATGATAGCGGATCTCTATGTGCTTCGACCTGTCGTGGAACACAGGATTCTCTGACATTTTAATACAGCTTTGATTGTCACATAGAATCACGGTTGCTCTCATCTCCAAATCAAATAGGCATGTCAGCAACTTTCGAAGACATATAGCTTCGCAGCTAGCAAAACATGTGGAAATGTACTCTGTTTCCGTTGTGCTGAGAGCAATATTGGATTGCTTCCTACTCTGCCACGAGATCATAGCTGATCCCAAACTGAAACAACATCCAGAAGTGTTTTTTCTATCAGCAACGCTTCCTGCCCAATCTACATCAGTATATCCAATCAGAATGAAGTCATGATCTCCATCATAGCTGAGACCATAATCCATTGTACCCTTAAGGTACCTCATCATATGTTTTGTAGCCACTAAATGAACACATCTGGGCTCCACAAGAAACTGACTCAAGGTGTTCACTGCAAAACAGATGTCTGGTCTGGTGTTCGTCAGGTACATCAGCGATCCAATAATCTATCTGTACAGAGTGGCATCTATCAAATCTGACGAAGTATCGACCAACAGCTTCAGCTTTTCTTCCATGGGTGTATTCATGGACTTGCATTCGAGCATGTCGAATCTCTTTAGGATTTTGACCGTGTACTTCCCCTGGTTAAGGAAGATTCTTTCCGGACTCTGCCATACCTCAAGACCTAAGAAATAATGCATTAGTCCAAGGTCTTTCATTTCAAATTCTGCGGCAAGTCTTTGTTTACATTCAGCGATGAGCTTTTCTTCTCCAGTTAAGAACAAGTCATCCACATACAGTAATAGTATTACTAGTTCATTATCCATGATCTTGAAGTAGAGATTTGAATCTGCTTTACTCTTGGTAAAGCCCAAGCTTGTGAAGAAACTGTCTATACGGCCATACTAAGCTCTGGGAGCTTGCTTCAATCCGTATAAGGCTTTCTTCAATCGACAGACATGAGACTTCCTGTCTTCAACCTCAAATCCTTGCGGTTGCTCTATATACACTTCCTCTTCGATAACACCATTCAGAAAATATGTCTTCACATCCATCTGGTGCAGCTTCCATTTCATCTTGGCAGCAAGAGCTATAATGGTTTTGATCGAAGTGTATCTGGCCACAGGAGCAAATGTCTCTTCATAGTCGATTCCTTCCTTCTGAGAAAAGCCACGAGCGACAAATCTTTATTTATATTTCTCAATACTTCCATCAGCAACATGTTTTATCTTGAATAGCCATTTTGATGATACCACATCCTTACTCTTCAGTCTGGGAACAATTTCCCATACATCATTCTTTATTATGGATTGGTATTCCTCTGTCATGGCATCTACCCATTCCTTATGATTGGTATTCCTCTGTCATGGCATCTGCCCATTCTCCGCCATTAACGACTTTGATGTGCAATCTTCTTGATGAAGAAACTACATGTTTTGAAGAGGCCATCCGTATGAAGGAATGCATTAAGGACAAAAGAGGGAATACCAATCCATAATAAAGAATGATGTATGGTAAATTGTCTCTGCATCAAGAGTATGATGTGGTATCATCAAAATGGTTGTTCAAGATAAAACATGCCACCGATGGAAGTATTGAGAAATATAAAGCAAGATTTTGTCGCCGCGGGCTTTTCCCTGCATGAGCAACCTACTTGAAGGGACATTTGCTCCTGTGGGTAGATACACTTTGATCAGAACCAATATAGCTCTTGCCGCCAAGATGAAATGGAAGTCGCATCTAGATGGATGTGAAGACAACTTTGTGAATGGTGTCATTGAAGAGAAGTGTATAGGTGAGCAACCCCAGGATTTGAGGTTGAAGACGTGAAGTCTCATGTCCGTCGATTGAAGAAAGCCTTATACACGGATTGAAGTAAGCCCCGTGAGCTTTGGTATGGCCGTGAGCAGACAGCTTCTTGATTTGTTTGGGCTTTACCAAGAGTAAAGCGAGATTCAAATATCTACTCAAGATCATGGATAATGAACCAATAAAACTATTACTGTATGTGGATAACTTATTCTCGTATGTGAAGAAAAATCATCAATGAATAAACAAAGACGGTCGAGAATTTGAAATGAAAGATCTGGTTCGGATGCACTATTTAAGTCTTGAGGTATGGCGAAAGTCCCGAAAGAATAAAATATTCTTTAACTGTGGAGGCGGCTACGGTCTAAATCTCCGAAGAGATTCGACATCAATGCAAGTCCAGTTCCATGGAAGCAGTTGAAGTTGCCGGGTCGATACTGGCCGATTTAATAGATGCCACTGTACGCATTGCATTATTGGATCGGGCTGATGTACCCGGGATTTAACACCGACCGCATATCTGCTTTGCAAGGAACACCTTGAGTTGTTTCGCAAAGTCAATGTTCATTTAGTGGTTGCAAACATGTGATGAGGTACCTTAAGGGTACAATGGATTATGTTCTCAGCTATGACGGAGATCATGACTTCACTTTGATTGAATATACTGATGTAGATTGGGCGAGAAGCGCTATCGCATTTAAAGCACTGATGTTGTTTCAGCCAGATCAGCTATGATCTCAAGGTAAGGTAGTTAGAAGTAACTAACATTTCTCAAAGACAACGGAAGCTAGCATACATCACGCATTGTCCGCTTAGTCGCAGTTATGGTTTCGAAAGTTGTCGACAAGCCTATTTGATTTCGAGATGATACAACCATTCTATGTGATAATCAAAGTTGCATTAAAATGACAAAGAATCATGTGCTTCCAATTAATAAAGTCGGCTAACATAGAGATCCGTTATCATTTCATCCGCGACATGGTACAAAGAGGAGCTTCTCCTTGAAGTTCCAGTACATTAGCATGGGTGAACATGTTGTTGATGTGATGATTAAGCCTCTATCTCAAAGCTCTTGAACACTTTCGGATAAGCTTGGTATTGTCCCAAAGGACCTTCCCCGAAGGGGGAGTAGATGTGATTCTTGCTTCTGACTTCATTGTTAGACGAAAGCAAGATGAGTCATGCTTCACCTCGTTGTTAGATCGAAAGCAAGATCGCCAGGTGATCCTTTACTCGACCTCGCTGTTAGATCGTGAAAGCAAGATGAGTTATGCTTCCACCTAGTTGTTAGACGCAAAGCATAACGCCGCTGGTTCCTTTTGCTTCCCACTCCAGTTGTTAACGAAGCAAGATGAGTCATGCTTTGACCTTGTTGTTAGACGTAAGCATGATACCCTGTGTTCCTGCTCGACCTCGCTTGTTAACGAAACAAGATGAGTTATGCTTCCTCGACTCCAGTTGTTGTGGGACGTAAAGCATAATCACCGATGATTCCTCGCCTCGACCTCGCTGTTGGGGACGCAGTTTAGATGTTGTGTGTCCCTTGCTTCCGACCTCGTTGTTAGAAGTAAGCAAGATTTATCGCGCTTCCAATCTAGTTGTTAGACGTAGCATGATTGCGGATTCCTCGCCTTCAATCTAGTTGTTAGATCGTGAAATGAAAGATGTGATGATATTAATCTTGCTTCTAATCTAGTTGTTAGATCGCGAAGCAAGATGTGTGACCAATAATCGAAATGCGCTGGGTAGCATCAGGATGACGTTCTACTGATGAGGTATCATTTTTTTTTACCGATACATGTTTGATGCAGATGATGATATCATTTCATGTTACCGGATGAAGAAAAACTCCGACGACTCCGTAAATGTACAGACACAATTGTTCAAGATGATATTGACGACACCGTCCTCGAGATGCCAAATCGGCGATGCACTTCTCTCACCGGATGTCATGAAGACCTGATGAAAGAATACCCTTCTGTTAAGGGGAAGTGTTGTTTACGTAACCGGTTGTTATTCTTATTATTTTGTTATTGGATTAAATCCCCATTGTGGATTAATCATGTCATTATTATTATTTTTATTATTAATTAATCTCCATTGAGGATTAACTGCCTGCATTGTATAAGCGAACCAAATCCCCTTTAAGTGGATTGGTCATCTGACAATTACAATTTGCAGACAAGAAGTCGCCCCAACAGCTATAATGAAAAGGGCCGATGAACAAGGTGGATTTATTTCTCCACCCAAAGGTGAGAGGTCGGCCCGCCGTGATGCATGCACTCTTCACACGTGCGCTTTATTGATATAAATAAGAGGCTAGCTACCACTTCTGAACATTAACACCTCCCCACTTGCTCATTTTTTCTTATGAGGCAAGCTGCACTTCAAGTTGGTGAGAGGAGAAGAAGGGTGGCGAGATCTCTTGAGGAGGAATTTCTTCTGTATTGGTTGAGTTATCTTGAACATTGTATGCTTTTCTATTTATGATAAGCGTTTTTACTGGCTTCCTCTAGAGTGGTTTCCATTTCCCAGGATAAATGTTGTGTCTCTTGTGGATGTGTATTTCTCAGTGATCTTGTTCTTATTATGCTCTTATCTTTATGAAATGCAAAGAACTATAATAATGGCATAAACATTAACAATGGAGACCTTTGCTTCCTAAGGAGGGAGGATTGATCTAGGTGGATATCAGTGGCCACCCACCTTTTCCAACTGGCTCAAAACAATTTTCTGACAATTTTGGTAATTTACTATTTTTAGCAGTTTTTAACTTCCAGGAGTATTTTGAGGGACTAAATGAAGGTTTTTCGGGATCGAGCTTCTCAATGATAGCTGAAGGCTTTGATTGAGCCCCCAAAATGAATCCTCTCAACGATACCTTGCCAACGAGCTATTGTGCGCCCCAAACATAGATTGTATGCCAAAGTTACGCCTCTGGGAAGTTGATACACCAAACTACCCAAAATGGGGTCCACAAAACTGTTGGCTTTTCATCTTCCGGGGTTAGGGTTTTGGATTTTCTTTATGATAAAAAGGCCTTTGAAGCCTCATTGTAAAATCATCTTCTAGTGAATGTGAGTAGCGAACACATCTCTTCTCAGAGATAAGCTGCCACCATTCTAGTGAGTCTTTCACTTTGTATTTTTACAGTCTTTGTACATTTTCGCTCATTAATAGAAAATTGTGTATTACTGTATCTCTTTGTTTATGGTTGCATCTCTAATACATTTCTGTTATATTATTGAACATCTGAGATATCTTTGTCCATTNCTCATTTCGTGCTAAAAATAATCCAGATCACTTGAGAAGCTAATATTGGACATTGAATCCTTGAACTTCAATTCCAACTAAGATTTTGAAAGCTTCTTTCTTTTTTGATAAATGGTTTGCTCCATATATGCCATCTCCTACTTGGTACTCTTAGGAAACATGCAATGGTAATCCACTGCTTCTTTCGCGGCATCTGCTTGAGCTCTAGTGATCTTTTGAGTTGTTTTCCTATAATGGTAACTTCCGGCTGGTTGCCTTGGCCTTGCATATTAATTCTCGTTCTTTCTCTTGACCCTTCTTCCTTCATGGTTGACAAATTGCCATGACCAGAAGTGAAACAATGTGGGATGAGAATATGATTGACAAAAGAACTTAAGAACTTGTGAACTAGTGGATTGGGGTTGGGTGGGGATGAGAACTAGCGAATTCCTACCGATTCTTACCGTGGCTTCTTTAACCGCAGAAATCATAACGAACAATGAGACCATCAACTAGACAAACCCAAAGAGCTTAGCAGGTAGAAAACTTATCTTTGTCAATGCAGCTAAAGACTAGAGAGATAAAGACGAGTTCCTTCTAGCTCTAGGGTCTGAGTGACCAACATTCAACATCTTTCTTAAACTATGCTTATCTCTAAAAACTTGAAAGTTTGTTGAATTAATGATATCGCACTTCACTTATCTCTTGAAACTTGAGAACTTGTTGAATTAATGATATCACACTTCTTTTGATCCATCATCATTCAAAACCAAGCAATTGAAGTGAGGTGGGTTGGTTTGGTCTTAATGTACATCGTACAACACCACTCCATTGAAGAACAATTGACATTAAAGAGCTCCAATGTAGTAGCATCTGGCGAACACATGGGCTAAGCTCGTATTAGGAGTACACACATGTCAATACTAATATTAAAAAACAACTCATTATTTTTATTTATGATATGCAATCCTAAAATCTCAGAGCTTTTCCTTTCTCTTGACTTCCTTTTTAATCTCGACAAGTGTGAACTACAAGTTTTGGACGTTTGAGTAAATTTTTTAGTTTATATTAAAACGTAAATAAAAGTTGATTTTTATAATTTATTACAACCATTTCAATTTTAAAATATAAGTAATTATAAAAAAATAAATTTTAAAATAAAAATAATAATATTTTAATTCTAAGACATCAATTTTTAAAATTCTATATCTTTTAATGTTTTAAAAAAAATATAATAATTACAATTTTTTTAATCAAAATTCAATGAGGGAACTTTGTAGGGGAGTTTTTTAAGTTAATGAATTTATCTTAATTATATGTTACATTATTGCTATTTTTTAATTTATAGTAACTAAGATGATGATGATTAACTAGATCAAATTTGGTTTATTAAACTTTAAGAAAGGTAAGGGATTACTTAATGTTTTTGGATTATAGAAATAAAATTAAAAAAAAAAAACTAACTCTCTTAGTGCTTTTCATTTCCAACTCTCTTAGTTTCACAAATATGATAAATTTTCAAAATAGAGAGATACTTCTAGATTATGGTTGATCACCTCCTTCTAATATTTTAATTTTCTTTTATTCTTCAATTCTTTATGGCAACACAATTTTTCTTTAAATTTATAAGTAATAATATTTTTAATATTATCTTTATTCTGCAAAATAATCTCTTTCTTTCCCCAATGATTTAGCCAAGACTGAGCATCTTTATGCCATCAAAACTTCAATTGGCCAAAGTTTAAAGTAATTTTGGAAAGCCCTTTATCTTCCATGTTGTTTATCTCATTCTTGTACATTAAGTACCTAATCATAACTATATTAAAAAATATATTTTATATTTTACATAAATATATAATATATGTAATAAAATAATAAAAATATTTTTAAATTAATTTAAATTCCAAAACAATTTAAAAATATAAATTTTACATTTTTAAATTAATATATATATATAAATAAATATATTCCTTGTCTAATAAATTCAATATTAAATAAATATCCATAAATAAAAAATAAAAATTAATATAATTTTTTCTTTTCAATTTTTACATTTCAATTTTTACAACTTCATAATACTATTTAAAATGCATTATTATTAATGTCATTGAAAAGCTAATCCATCCCTTTTCAACATGAATCTAAGTAATATTTCACTACACAAAAGGAGCCACATCGAACATTCATCCACTTTTGGCCCATATACTTTGTTATGTACCCAACAAAAAAACATACATAATTAGGCAATGACTACATGACTATTGGAAATTTAATATAACGGAATTTAGCAAATGGGTTATTTTAATTTATATTGAAATGATTAATTTTTATGTTTTTAAATAATGATTACGTGAGGAAAATTTAATAAAAATTAACATCTTCCTTAAATTACGGGGATTCCATCTTTTCATTCTTTTTTTGAAAAAGAAAAACTTTTCTAGAAGAGAACTTTCTTTGTTGAAAAACTTGTCAAAGAACTTAACTTTATGTCAACATGTTTATTTTTCTTTAACAGTTCAACAATCAACTTTTGAAAAACTTTGAAGTTGTCAACCAGTGAACTGAAATTTATGTCAGACGTGCTTATTTTGCTAAGACATTTTAGCAGAGTGAGTTGTCAGACGTGCTTATTTTGCTAAGACATTTTAGCAGAGTGAGTTGTCAGACGTGGTTATTTTGCTCAGACGTTTTATCAGAGCATCCCATTAATTATTAAAATAGTTAATATTGCTAACTCTCCATGAAATAAAAAATGAAATAGAGAAGCATTTTTATTAAGAAATAAATTTTCAGAATTATTATTATTAATTTTTTAAGTATAACATTTATTATAATTTAATTTTAGTTTTTATTAATTAATATAAGTAGAGAGTTTGACTCATTATTATTATTCAAAAAAATTATATCTTTTGGGTCATCATTATTATTAAAAAAAATTATATTTTTTGGGTGGTAGTTTAAATTTTTTAGGTTTTGGTTTTTTTTTTGAGAATTCATTTATACATATGAATATCTTTGGATTTTGGATATCTTTGCATATGATTTGTAAAAGGGCAAACTTTCATTTATATGAATATTTTTGGATTTTGGATGGTTAACCTATTTCCTTACATTTAAGTAAAACAAACTCTTAGTATATCAAAAACAAATTTAAAAATACTTTTTATTAATTAACCATAGAGAAATTTCTATTATTTCTTAATAATTACCATTTTTTTTTAATTCTCTTTCATGATTTTTGTTATAATCTTTTTATATCCAAACATTTTCACTATTTGTTTACAATTTTTTGAGTTTATTTTCATGATCTTACATTTATAGATAGTATAAAACATTATATCTTTATTAAATGAATTGTGGTTTATTGGTAAATGTAGTAAGTTAATAAGTGAATAACTGATAAGAATTTTGAACATAAATATTTGTTATAAGTAGTTTTGATTCATTTTAAGAAGATCTTGAAATATTTAAGAATTTCTGAAAAAAAAATAAAAATGAAATTTTTATTTAAAAAAATAAATAAATGAATAAATCACATTGGAATTTTATTTAAAAAAGGAAAAAAATGAAATCACTTGAAAAGTAGAATTTATTTGTAAATCTTAAATCATATGTTTCAAAGATCCTTACATGCTAAATTACATGTTTTATTATTCTTGATATGAGTATATTACTCATATTTCTTTTTCCAACAAAAATGGTTTGAGAAAATTAAGATATACTTCCTTAGAAACTATATGATCGATGCTTCCTCAAAGTTATATGTTTAGGATCATCATGTGATACATTATGTTTTTTATTATGAACCATATTATGTGTGTTAAGTTTATTATAGTGTGATTTTTTTTTTTTTTCATAGATCAATCAAATACTTTATTAAAACTGAAAAATTAATACTTTATCAAAACTGAAAAATGAATAAATAAAGATAGAATTTTTACTTAAAAAGAAAAAAATGAATAAGTAGATCATAGTGAAACTTTATTTCTTAAGGAAAAAAATAAAATCACTTGAAAAATAGAATTTATTTATAAGTTTTCATAATCATATATTGCAAACATCTTTATATGCTACATTATATGTTTTATTACTCTTGATGTGAATATATTATTTGTATTTCTTTTTCCAAGAAAAATGAAATGACTTGGGAAAATTAAGTAATACTTCCTTATAAACTATATGATTTATGCTTCCTCTTATATGTTCAAGATCATCATGTAATACATTATGTATTTTATTATGGACCACATAATGTGTGTTAAGTTTATTATAGTGTGAAAAAATTAAAAGATTATTTTTCATAGATTAATTAAATATCTTATTAAAATAAAAAATTGAAATTAATCTTATTATCAAATTTTATATTTATAACAAATTTACCAAATTATCATCTATTTTAAAATCAATTACATTTTTCAATTTAATATTTACATTTAATTTATCAAAATATTATCCATTTTAAAATTAATTAAACTTTTTAATTTAATATTTACAATTAACTTATCTTGAATTTGGGAGCTGCAATAATATATATTAAAAAATAAAAAAAATATTTTAGATTACAATGATACTTTAGATTACAATGTATAGAGATATTGATACATTTTAAATTTCATTTCAATAAAATTGAAGTTGAATGGAGGACAATGTTTCTCCTATTGCAACAACTACAATATTCAAATTACTAATTTAATTAGTGCTAATAATTATATGAATAAATTCAACACAATAATGAAACTTTAATATCCATAAATATCCCATTAAAAAATGAGAAAAAAATTTGAAAATGCATACATACAATTTTAACATCTTTTTAAAATTAAACTTTACATATATAAACTTTAAACATCTTTGTAAATTTGAAGCATTATTCCTTTTTTATTGAAAAAAACAAAATAGTACTAGCTTTTAATATGAAGTCAATGATATGGTTGGTTGATATCAACTAGAGATTGGAGCAAATGCTTGTAGTGGATAGGGTATTGATTTATTTTACTTTCATGTTTGGTTTGGGCTTGAAGGAAAACATAAACGCATTAAAAGTTTTTCATATCCACTACTATAAAGTGAGTATT
>SNQJ01S0092844.1:33734-57667 GCA_010110895.2 Picea sitchensis | reverse complement strand
ATAGAATAAGGCGGATGTAAGAAGACCTAATAGAAGCTTCTGCTTCTAGAAGGATCTTCCTCTAGATGCTTCTCTTAATAGACATATTTAGTATAAATAAGAGGCGAGGGTATGAGAACCCTAGCTTGGAGATTATTGTAACATAGCACTGCTAGACTGGAGGTTGCCCCCTCGAAGAGGCTTGTGAACATTGCTTTCTGAATCAAAGTGCTTTTTTATTGCTATTTCGAGTATCATTTCTGTGTATTATGAAGATTATGCTGGATATTTTACTGTCATTCTGCCATTTCTAGCATTTTATTTTTGTTCTATATATTTTATATATATGGTATCTTGCAAGTTCCCAAAGGTGAACCTCATGTTGAATGTTATCTCTTAAAGTTCCTATGAATACATCAATCAAGTGCTCATCTGCAATATCTGTTACCTTTATATTCAGTCTTTGGAAGTTCTCAATGTGCTCTGTAACTAAACCCTTTTGCTTGAGATTTATCAATTGGCTAAAGAAGGTATTGCTCCTTGTATCCTCATAGTGTGCTATCATTTTTTCCGTGAAAATTGTCCAAGTGATAAGTGATTTGTGAGAACAAATCCATCTATACCATACAAATTGATTGGGTTCTAAATATAAAGAAGCAATTCATACCTTTTGTGTATGTGGCACATTGTGTAGATCAAAGAATTGCTCCATTTGAAGTATCCATGTGATAGGGTCCTTGCCATCAAACTTCCTCATATCGATCTTAGGAACATGGTTGGGATTCAACCCAAGGTTAGAGTTTCTCCATTCTTGATTCACCTTCCTTGTGTCCTCATCATGAATTTCATGGTATGCATTTTCACTTTCAGGTATCCTCTTCGTTGCGAAATTTTTCAATACTTCCATGATCTCCCCTTTTAAAGCGTCCATCTTAGTATTTATTGCCTCAAACTTAGCTTCTGTTGAATCCATCATCTCTTGTAGTTCATCTTTTGTTACTGTATTCTTTTGTAAATTATTTATGTCCCTACGCATTTCTTCACCTTCATCAAGAGTCCAAGTAGGATTGTTTGGAGGCTTATTTGGTGTATAAGTTCCCTTTTTGGGTGGTGTGATGGCCAAGTATCACTTTTGAACCTTGATTTTGAGGTGGTTCTACTAGACAATCTTTCTTTTGTTGTATCTCCCAAGTTTCGACTCTTCTGGGTATGAAACTTTATTTTTTGTAGTTCTCTAATATTTATTCTCTGCAATGCCACAGGTCTGATCAAAATTGGATGTGCCAAGTGGAATTTATGGTAACTTCCCCACAACTTGTTGATTTTTGGCCTTTCTAGGAGATCTCACTTGTATAACATGCCCCGTACAAAATAATTAATATTAAATTCTGAAACTCGTACAAAAATTACTACAGACTGTCCACTATCCAATGAAATTGGTCTCACTCAATTTGGATACTCTAGGAAGAAGTTATGATTGTTTTACCTGGAACACCTTCTTGAGACTAGTCAATAGGACTAGTCAGATACCCTATCTTCCACATGGTGTATCTACAAATGTAAGATGACCCAGAAGCTGAAATTTTTACCATAGATACCTTAATAATTTATGTGAATAGCCTCTGGAGTTCAGGGTTGGAAATGTTACAGAAAATGTTTTATAGCGAAAATTCCGCAATGACTCAGTTCAGGATGATTCTAGAACCCTATCTTGCACAGGCTGTATCTCCGAAAGGATAAGGCATTAGGAGCTGAAATTTTAACCCAATGTACCTTGATCCGTCTAATAAATATCCTCCAAGCCGTTCCTTCTGAAACGTTGTAGAAAAAAAGTTATAGTGAAAATTCTAAGGTGTCTCAGATGCAGCAACGAAACCCTAAGACTTTGATCTCTGATACCATATGTTAAGAAGCAAATATCAATATAGCATAGAAAAACCTCAAAATAAGTAATCAATGCCTTGAAAAAGAGAGAATTTCAGATAATAAGCCTCTTTGAGGGGGCAACCTCCTTTTACCCCACATAAATGTTCAAGTACAAGATGATTCCAAATGAAAATGTCTCATTGGTATATAAAGGAGACTAGGAGGTATAATTACAACTAATGGAATAAAGACGACATAAATAAAATAACATTACTAATGTAATATGCCCCAATTAAGGGGTAATGAGAAAATATTAGGGCTTAACAGATAGAAACTATACTCGAGGACTTCAAGCTATAGAAAAAATTTAGGGACCAAATGCAAACACCAAGAACCACTTGATTGTTGTAACTGATCTCTGTATTTTGATTATTTTTGTAATTATTGTAAAATCTCAATCAAGAAGGTGAAATGAAGCATTGTAGTTGTCACCTGACATACTGATAGTTACAAGATGTGAAAATCCACCCTTCATGTTCCATAAAATGGATTGTTGTAACAATGTAAAGGAATTTTTCACTTTGTATATGACAGATGGTACTATTACTTCAGAGTTAATAAAGAGCAAGAGGCATTCCAAAAATGTGTGGTTATGGTGAATGTATTTGGGACTTAAATTATTAATACATTTGTTATTAACTTGAGTATTGTAAGTCTTACTGTATGGATTATTTATGCATTTTTCTTATATGCTCAGATTGCCACATGTTTCTTTATTAAATATAGTTATGATGTTGTCAAACCAGGATGCAACTATTTGTGAATGTGATTAATGACATTATTTCTATCGTTTATCATGTGAATGTATGAACTCTTTCTAATTCAGAAGGTATTATCTTTAACTGTGTTTAATTTTCCTTAGTCTACTCATGATCAGTATAGGTTTAGTTTAGTTGAAGATTGCATCTTAGAATAACTGTAGTGAGCATCATTTTAGTTTAGCTTCATATTTTAATTCATCTGAGAACCTTCGGTTCTCAAACTAATATTTAGATAATAAAATTAGAGTGGAAACCGAACAATATACTGGTTGGAAACGCTATCCCAAACAAGAGTGAGTCTAATTGGGAATTTCCATCAGGTGTTCTCCCTTACCTTCTTGACAAGGACATTCAGACCCCATCAACACCACGATAGCTCTACTTTCAAGTTCTGAGATCTAGGAAACCTTTATATGTTCTCCCAAAACTAACACTACATCACCTCAACAAGATTTAACTATTCTATTGTGCTTATGTTGTATGCTCTTGCAAGCACCCTGCTCTCCAACACGATGTTGAAAGCTTGAGTTTGTTCCACGAGGCGAGCCACTACCTTCCCTAATATTTTCTCGTGCTAATGAGGAACTCAAAGGGACCCGATCAAAGTATGTAAATGCATGAACTAGAGACCCTCGAGCCTTATGTGTTTCATTTAAAGGTACCTCTTGATTGCATTCAAAACTTGGTACCCGATCCGGACAGGAGGACCCCAATGGAGCATCGAAACTATAAGACAATGATCTAGCCTCGCTTGAAACTGACAAAGTGTAACACACCCACTATCATTATTTTTAAAAATTGTGGGGTTAAACTCCCACAATGGGGAATCTCCAAAAACCCTCATTAGCGAAGTGCCAATCCCTAGTTCAATATCGGGATTCGGGGTTCCTAATGTCAAAATTCATTCACCCCCATAACTCGCGATCCTCCGAATTCCGATGCGCTCCTTACACATTAGCTTCCTAGGCCAAGCCTGTGATTCACTTCCTTTACGACCATGGTCTCACCTTCCTTCGGGGCTACTCATATCGGAGTTTCGGGATTTCCGATGTCGTAATTCACGAGTCCTCAGAACTCGCGACTCTCCAATCCCCGATATGCCCCTAATGCATTAGCCCTCTAAGATATACGATAGCCCATGTGACCATTTACCATAGGACCACCGCCGTATAACCCCCCATCGAGGTTTCGTCATTTGTGATAACACAAAACGCATGTCCACGGGAATTGCGATTTCCCGATTCGCGACGCGCCTTTCTGATCACGCTAGCCCCACTTGTTTAGTCCCTGGTCTACATGACCAACTCCGTGACCACTACCTTATCCCCGTCAGGGCTACGGGGTTTCCCATGTCACAAGACCCACGTCCACGGGACCTGTAGTATCCCGATTCCCGATTCTCTCTGGGTGCTTGACACGCGTACTCCCTACAGCTCCGTCCTCCTCCGCTAATGGGCTTGACAGCTGGCTCCCACTCATCGGGGTTTCGCGGTTCGTGATTTCGTATGGCAAGAGTTCCTTGCATTCGAAAACCCCGATATGCCGAACCCTGACTATTTTAGATCCACAGACACGCGTCCCTCAAATGATGGATGGTCCTGATTGTATCGGAGAATCGCGTATCGCGATTCCCTTGTGTACGAGTCCCTTGCCTCCGGGAACCCCGATTCCCCGATCTCCAACTCTTCGGGATCCTCTGCCACGTGTCCCTTGTATCAACGGCTCATGATGGTATCGAGATTTTTCATATCGCGGTTTTGCAATGTAAGGGTTTCATGTCCTTGAAATCCCCGATACGCCGATTCCCGATTTGCCGAACTCCGACTTTCTGGGATCTCTCGCCATGCGTCCTCGCTGATGGACGGTGTTGATCCCATCGGGTGTCCTTGAAATCCCCGATACGATTCCCATTTGTCAACTCCGACTGGGATCTCGCCATGGCCCTCACGATGGATCGTGTTGATCCCATCGTGGAAATAGCGATCACGCAATTTCCTGTTGGACAGTTTCCTTACCATCGAAAACCCTGATCTCTCGATTCATGACTCTATGGGATCCTCTGACACGCTGGCCCCGTACAATGGTGGATGGTCCGGATTCGATTGGAAATCGCGACGCGATTTCAATATGCAACGGGTTCTATACTCCCAAATCTCCGATGGTGAAAATCCCGATGCCTCCTGGGACACGGTCCTGCCGAGATCAACGGTTAAGATCCGTTCTAGGCATTTCGAGGACCACAAGGTCTCGACTCTCAGACTCAACAAAACCCCAATAACCCTGTTGTCCCCGATGACTCCTCTCCTGATGTTGACACGCGGTCCTTCCTCGAGATCAACGGCTAGGACTCTTCCTCCAGACACTAGAGTTTAACCTCAAGCATCTTGATGGGTTCATCGGCGTCGGACTAAGGATCCGTTATCCGACGGTTCAGACCATTTCCTCGCATGCCTACCCCCGCGCTTAACCCCCTCATGCACCTTTCTCCAGATCCAACAACTGACGGGTGATCTAGGGTTCTAGATTCGCTCATTTGGGTCTTGGGGGTCTATGATCCCAATTTTCTGCTCATGATGATAGAGGACAGGCAAGGTATGTAACTCAAGCATAATCTAATGGTCGAATGACTATGGTTCCTCCGACGCAGATCTCATCCTATCGAATTTTGTCATTCCTCACAACACTACTACCTTGAACCTTAATGGAATCGTTCTCCTCGTGCAGGGTTAATAAGTTCAGACGCCTGGAAGTCCTTATTCGGGTTCTTAGTGAACCTTTCCAAAGAGGAAATCTCTCTGAAGAGATCCTTACCGGGCATTCTAGTTTCTGATAAAGGAAGACCACTTCCCGAGAACAGCTGGGCATGGTTAACTTCATTTTATCAACGTAAGTCTTGTACCTGCTTAATTCTGTGATAAGCATATATCAATCATCTATATCAAGCACTACGCTGACATCCCCATGCTGAAACCATTTACAACTCCACAACCTATGAGCTAATATCTATTCCTCATTATCACTTACTGCAACTTCCATATTCTTACACAAGAAACATTTACAATTACACAAGTCTATGAGCATATGTACCAAGATATAAACGTCAAAATGCAATGTAAGCAAAATACTTATCAAATAACTTCAACAATGGAAGCAATCACGAGAGGGGTGTCATTTCCACCCAACCGTAGGCTTAGTGACTCCTAATGGATTTGGCACTAGCCACCCAATGAGTCGAGACCATTTCCATGTTCGAGACTCCGCCTTCTCTCATACTCACCGCCAGCTCAGGAGCTTAAGGTTGTAATCCCTTCCTCTCAAGGACCACTCGGAGTAAAATTGCTAGCGCTTCGGCTCTGCCCCTTTCTCAATCGCTTCTGCTATATGCCTTATCCTCTCGTGAGTTTGTGTGTGGCTCGATTACCCTTGTGTTGGTCATTCATGATGGCTCTATGTATGGGCGGTTCACCATCCCACCCTTCATCAAGCCATCCACCTACCACCGGCAAGGCATTTATTTCAGGGCTAGTGGGCCGCTTTTGGTTCTCCAGGCCACTGGAGTACAAATACGGTATTAATTCCCGGCGGAAGTTAACGCCCCTTTCAAGGTGCCCTCCACCACAATCATGGTCTCTTTTTCTGCATTACTTCCTCTTCAGCTTCTGCAATAAATTCAAACTGCCATTTACATTCATTGACCTCTTCTGTGTCCATTTACATCACATATTCATATTTATAAGTTTTGCCATAGTCCCGCTATCGCTTCAGTTATATTTATAACTGGGGAAACAGGGTGTTACAATTCCTCCTCTTAAAAGGAACATCGTCCTCATGTTCTTAGCTACTAATATGAAATGGCTGCATGGTAAACAACAAAATCGGATATTCCTGCCTCATGGCATCCTCCATCTCCCATAGCCTCATCTCGGGCTAAAATAGCCTACCTACACCTTGACTTGTGCAATGGTCCGGTTCGAGTTGGTTTCCTTCTATCCAATATGCATTGGGGTTCTCAAGTGTGAATTCTCCTCCGTTCCACCTCCGGATCACGTATCAATCAATTATGACAGCATCATGTACATATTTCTTCAATAAGGAAACATGGAAAACATTATGTGCTTTTACCGGTGGAGGAAGTGTTAGCCGATGGGCTACAGGTCCCACCCTGTCTAGAAACTCAAAAGGTCCACAATTCGGGTACCACCTATAGTACAAGCTCCCATTTTTAGGGAACTCATTTTTGGTTTAATTCTGAGATATACATTATCTCCCGCTTTGAACTCTCTTTGGAGTTCTCTTTGATCAGCATAGCTTTTCCACGGGTTCCGAAATGCACTGCATTTTGTTTTATTTGAATCACTTGTTGTTCCATTTCTTTTTAACATGTCGGGTCCAAAAAAATCCTCGTTTCATAGGATTGCTCCAGCTGACTGGGGGGTTACATTGTCTTCCATAGAGAACTCCGACGGTCTTCATCTTTAAGGATGCTTGGTAGCCGCTGTTGTAGGCAAATTCTACCAATGGCGTGCGCCTTTCCCATTTCCTTAGGCTGATGCATCACATGCATTCTTTACATATCTTCTAATATCTGATTTACCTTCTTTCTGTCTGTCCGTTGGTTCGAGGGTGATAGGCGGTACTAAACAACAATTTGGTCTCTAAGCCCGCTATCAACGATTTCCATAATTTGAAGTGAATTTTATGTCTCGCCGATATTATCTCTTCAAAGATACCGTGCATTCAAAACACCTCTTTCATAAATACCAGTGCAATATCTATCGCCTTGCGGGTCGATTTGACTGGAATGAAATGAGCGTATTTGCTCGCTTTTATCGAACACCTCACCACCATAATGGCATCATTTTGTTTGGTTGAAGTCGGTAATCCGGCAATAAAATCCATGGAGATGGTTTCCCCATTTCCATTCCTTGGATGGGTAAAGGTGCAAGAACTGGGCCGGGTGTGTCGATGTTCTTCTTTAACTTGTTGGCATTCTATGCATTGAGCCAAATATTTGGCTATGTCCTTCTTTCAACTCGCCGAAAAATTGTTTTCGGGTATGCGAATCATTTTCTCGTATCCCTCGCGGACCAGTAGGGTCTTTGTGTAATTCACTCATAATGAACCTCTTCAAGTCAGTTACACTGGGATGTGGCCAGCCTATCTCTCGGTAGAAGTGAGTAGACCTCCTTCGGGTCAACCGGATAGCCTTCATATTTTACTCTGGCATGTTCTTGTTGTAGGTACAGGTTACATTTCTGACCAAGGAATCCGCTTCTTGTGCTTCTTTTGACTCTGGTCCTTGATATCCGTCCACGCGTACTCCACCGCTGCCGTGAATCACCGTTTCATAAGCTTCCCGCTAAGGGCATCGCCCACCTTATTCTCCTTTTTACCTTTGATGTGTTTTATTTCAAAATCAAATTCGATAATGAGGGCCATCCATCTAGCTTGTCTAGTATTGAGCTTGGGTTGATCAAACAAATACCGTAATCCACATGCTGATCTCATTACAAGTACAAATTTCCAGAGGTAATGCTCATTATTTTTAAGGCATGCACTATGTGCCTATAATTCCATCACATGGGTCACATAGTTGACTCATGCTCATTCAATTTTCTGGATTCATAATGTATCACTTTCCTTCCTCGTGATATGCGATTCTCCCCAGCCCTTCATGTGCATCTATGCACACAAGGAAGTCAGTTTCTGGTCAACGATTTTCAACACGGGTGCATGGGTTAGTAAATGTTTGCTGTTTGAAATCTTTCTTCAGATTGTCAGGTCCACACAAACTTTCTTTCCCTTCTTTCCGAGGCGGATTGGACAACCAATCTTGAGAAATCTTTATAAATCTCCTATAGTATCCCTTCAATCCCATGAAGGATCTAATGTTCGAGACATCCTTTGGGGTAGGCCATTCCACGATAAACCTAATCTTGTCAGGATCTAATGTTACCCCTTCCTTGGACGTAACATGTCCCAAGTAGTGTATTTGTTTCCGAAAGAAGTCACACTTGCTGAATTTCTGAGCCTAGAGTCGATGTCTTCTTAGCATCCTGCGCCACAAGTCTATGATGCTCTTCTATGTTTTTCTCTATTTTTAGAGTAGATTAAAATGTCATCAGTAAAGACTAGTACAAATTTATCTAGAAATTTCATCGAGTACATTGTTCATTAAGCACATGAAAGTAAAAGGGGCATTGGTTAACCCAAAATGGCACCAATTAATAAACTCATAATGACCATACCGCGGTCCGAAAGCGGTCTTATGGATGTCTTCACCCTTTGATTCGGACTTGATGGTGTCCCGACTTCGGGCCAATCTTTGAGAAAAATAGACGCTCCTCCCAACTGACCAAATAGATCATTGATCCCGGCAAGGGGTATTTGTTCTTTATGGTTACCTTATTATTGTTTGTAATCATACATAGTCTAAGGGTGCCATCTTTGTTTTTCACAACAGACCGATGTTCCCAGTTGGGACACGTACCGGCCTAATATAACCCTTATCCATCATTTCTTCAATTGCATTTTGAGTTCGACTAATTCAAGCATGCTCATCCGATAGGGTGTTCTAGACACCGACAATCGCCTCCCCGCAAGTTCTATTAAAAGTCGATGTCTCTTCGAGGTAGGCCCCGTATTTCCTCCGGAAACACATCTCTGCATTCTCTCAATATAGGGTGATCATCGGGTCTTGTTTTAGCGCCTTCGATTGTTTTCGACTCAGATGCATATGGGGAACATCCTTCGGCAAGCAATACTTTCTCATTTTGTAATGCCGGAGATTCCGCCTCAATCGATAGGTTTTTGGATCCCTGAAGGGTTATCTTTTTCCTTCTTCACTTCTTACACATTCTAAGGTTTTTATAGTAAATTCACTTCGCTTTATGGGCAGCCACCCATACCAATCAACGATCATATGATCCTGTGGGTAATACATATTATATTGCTTGGGTGAAGAATTCAATTCAACATTAATTAAGGGGTCGGGTACTACTTCTACCACCTTTCTTTGGTGCTAGTGGCTAACCGTACCAACCATGGTTTAGTTTGTTTCCGTATCGTGAAGCTTACACTTATCAATGGTTCTAGGGGGATATATAACTCAAATTTGAACTGGTGTCAATCAAAAATGTATACTAGATGGTTGATCATACCTTTCTAGTTCCACCATCGGTGCTTGGTGGTCGTACCGGGTTATTGTCCACGATAAATCGTGCACACTCCTCGCCACATTGTTGACTCCGTGGTAGCTTCCCCGATGTTGGTAAATCTTCCGACCGTTTCGTTGTCGGAGGGAAAAGTCTCTCCGAGATGACTTCCAAGTAATCCCAAGATTCCAAAGGTTTTCTCTTTGTTTATCGCATCGGTATAGGTCCGTAGTTCTACTTCCATCCACCGAGAAAAGTTCATGGAGTACACCGTATTGGTGTTCATTCCGTGGTTCTTCCTCGTAGTTTCTTTACAACCCGAGGATTTGTTCCCTTCTTCCTAAATTTTGAACCATTCTTTGTTTCCAGTCTCCACTCGGATTCTCGTCCGATGTCCATATTGTCCATGACAATATGTTGCCTTTCTCGTGATAGTACCTTCTAAGGTCTTTGGTCTGGCCAAAAACGATTCGGCCCAAGATTTTGGGAAGCCCACCGATGAAGCGTTGTACCTTCACCTTCTCGGCTTTGATGTAGGGTACGTACTTTAGTAAGTCAAGGAATTTGTTGACATATTCATCCATGGTAAAAGTTGGCCTAGTTTGAGTTCATAAAACTTCTTAGCCTTCGTCAAATACCTTCCGACAAATACTTCTTCCTGGGGTACTTGCAAATCGCTTCTAAGACAGTCCTCCTCAAGGACTCCTTTTATATTCTTAGTCTTCCCACCGATAAGCCTTCCGCTCGATTGAAATTGGCCACTGCCTTCAAGTTCTCTCAAAATTCATGGACTCTGAAATAATTCTTTAAATTCAAGTAGAAATAAGCCTCAGCCTTCTCTCCCTTCTTTATCTCGTCATTGAAGGAAGGAGGTTTGGCCTTCTAAATTCCTCAAATTTATGAACCTCGAAAGTCTTTTGCCTCTTCTGATTTCTCTGAGAATAGGAACTAGTCTTGCTACTGAAAGAGCCTTCTGAATCACCGGGTTTCCTTCTCGAGTCATCTGCATCGGGTCCTTTACCTCTGGTGGACTTTTCTCATCTCGTTGCTGTGGCCACTGACACGGTTCATGATTTTGCATCTCGTGTTCATGTCAAGACATTTTCGTTGTAGGCTGATAGGGAAGTAGGAACTCCAAGATTAATTTCTGCTTGTTTTTCTTATTCTTTCATCATCTTTCATTATCGCCTGTATCTTTGCAATTCTACTCATGAGACTCCTCACGCCTCACTTTAAGTCTCAGGAGGGGGGCTCACATGGCTGCAATTGACTGGCCAATCGAGTGGAACCGGTCCTGGGTTGTCTAAATAACCCAAGCCATTTGGAATGGACCACCTCGACGTAGTTTAACGGCCTGCTGGTCGCTTCCGAGTCTCAGAAGGAAACCAAAGAGAAAGTGATCCGAGCTAAATAATCTAAAATCCAAGGAAACTAGAAACTAATAAAGCAAACTCAAACTAACTATACTAATCTTAACTATAAACTACTAATCTATTATATATTTACAAGATACTAACTATGATTATAATAACCTCAAATCAACTACCTAATTATTACAAATTAATTACAATTTATTCACAAATGCATTATTTTAAGCACTCCACATTTGAATAAAACCTGAAATCGATGTGCTTCAGCCGTCCTAAAACAGCGAAGGATAACTCTTTTAATTTTATGATTTATGAATGAGAAAGTAAGTTAACTGAAAATTAGACTTTATCAATATATTAATTAACTCACTACTAGCTAATATACTAAGCAAATAATTGGAGCAAACAAACCTTAGAACGCCCAAATCGCCTCTCGCTGTGATGATGACTCCCTTAAGTTATTGGAGGAAGAAATTACACCATTTAGGCCTTTAAGCTTCTCAGAAAGGATCAGCTATAATGCTTCCCCGGGCGGGTTACGTGGACAAACAAGACATAAAAGAAATCATACCGCTGATTATAAACTTGTGCAAAAGGGAAACCTATTATGCAAAGAATTCATATATATGCTAATTCAATTCATAAAGAAGACAAAGCTAACATTCACAAACCTAATCCTTTAATCATATGTCTTTTATCAAATTGGAAGCAACAAGGAATGTATAATAATAAGAAATTATATCACTTGAATTTGATTTAGATAGCAAAGTAATACTAAACCGTAAACCAAATGATATACAAACTTAGAACAAAAGTGTGTCAATGTATTGAGAAGCAAAAGCTATAACAAAGCATCAATTCAAACTGGAGCAGAATTGAATAAGCATTACATATCCTTGTTCTCCCAAACTGAGGATTCATATTATTACAAACCATAGGTTTATATAGGTTTCTCACAAGGTAAACTCCCTTGTGAATACAGTAATCAGCTTTTACAAGATCTGGGAAGATATTCCCTAAAACTGATTCAAACTTAACAACCTAAACCAAAACCAAATCTAAAATATCTCTAAAACTGTTACAAGAAATTCATTTGATCACTCCAATTCGTATGTACCGAAAAGAGGCAAAATAAACAAGTTTAAAAGATATTTTAGTTGCAAAATCATCAAAAAATCAACTTTTATGACTACATAACATAACCAAATGATTTTGTAACTAATCTAATTCTAAAACAAAACTCTTTTAATCCAACTTTAATGAAATATATTAAAACAAATATTGGATTACTAATTTAAAAGAAAGGAAATCATTTAAATCTCATCAAACCAAACTGTTATGCTAATTTAGGACAAACAAAATCTCTATCTCAATCAAAACAAAAAATAAATTCCTTTGAAATAAATGCAGCTTATGTACAAAATCTATCTAGAATTAAGTGTAGAAAATTAAAACAACTTCAGCATCAGAAAAAAATTGAATGGCCCTTGATCTATAACCAATCACATCGTAATAGAAATTCATTAGTCTCATCTGCTGTCACAGGTACAACAATTGGCTGTCCAATAAGTTTCTTCACATCAAAGATTGTTACTCTGTCACCTTCTCCTGTTGCAAGCCTGCCTCTGCCATTTATATTAAACAGAGATTTGACAATCAAGCCACTAGAAAGATGGTATTTAATTTCTCTTGCGTTTGGATACTCTGTTTTAATCTTCATGTCCAGAGATCCATTTTTATATGCCTTCCTCAAATGCAAAAGATCCAATTTGTAAGACAAAACCTTGTCATCACCCATAACTATCCTCTCATCTGTTTGATCATCTTGTTGTATTGCATACCCTACGATGTTTGCAGGTGTTTCAATGGCCCCCTGGTATGCAGATGCATGATTCACAACCCTAAGAGTTGTTGCAGCTCTTTAAATATAACTAATGCATTGTTGTCATTCAACAATACCAGCTCACACTTCCATGTGTGACTATCTGGGGAATCTCAAGATAAAGGTACCAAGAAGATATGCGAACCTGCCAGGTAAGATGAGAAAATAAATGAAGCTATGGAAATCATACCAGATTTTCCAACTCAGATACAACTTTGCTGCAGTAGATCCTATGGATCAGTGTCATATAGAAGTGCCTCAAGAGGCCCAGTGTATGACCTTCTCGGCCTTCAGCTGGTCCAACCACCATCACAGCCTTTTTTGTTTTAATGCTTCCATCACCTTTAAGTGAACCATGAAGTCTAACATGACTAGACCCTTGATTGTCTATTCCTAAAAATACATTTTGATGAAAATCTGTTCTAAGTACACCACTAAACTGAGTCAATTTGGAAGTCTTTTCTTTGAAAGAGGAAGCTTAGAAACATATGCTACATCCTTATTTCTCATAATTCCATTTGGTTCCTCACAAGATACACTATCCACATGCCGCTTTAAATCCCTGTTTATCATCTCAAGATCTACCTCAATAGAATGATCATTATCCTTCGGATCCCCTTGGCCAGAAGACGAAGGAAAAAGGCAAACAACGAAAGCCACTTCTGGACCTAAGCTAAGCTGGAGGAAATTCTCACGGATCCTAGTGACATTAACCCCAGGAGATGGATACAACACTTCTCGAATTACCAGTTCACATACCTGCTTTGCAACCACTGCTTCCTGTTGTAACTCTTTATTAGGTGGAATGGTGGAAGCTTTCTCCTTAACATTATCCCACAAACTGTCATCTGATTGAACATAATGAAATCCAACATGAAGTGCATGAGTTGAACGCCCTGGGAGGTGCACAGCCAACATGCCAGATTGGTCTTGATCAATATGCACAATGGACAATGAAGATATTCGGAGTCCTACCCTGTTGTAGGAAGTGAACCCTTGGGATTATGCTACGAGGCGGAGGGGCTCTTGACTTTCGTGTAGCTTGTACAATAAAAACACATCTTGGATTCCGTCCCGTAGAATATACAGAGAAGTTGCATCAAGAAGCTTCAATGTATCCCTTTCCTCTTTGGGCATTTCATAGAAAACGTGCAAACAAATGCCTTTCGTTCTATACAAACCCAAGTATCTAAACCTGTCCTCAACATCTGAGATCCATTCTGTCCCTCTCCTTGTCAAATCTGATATCTGTGTATTCAATTGTTTTTACAGAATCGAGACAAAGATTACGATTTCCATTCCTCTCCCATGGGTTGATATTTTCTTAGTATTTATAGTGCTCTCATCGATGGTCCCTCGGACTACCAAATCGATTAGTTTACAAAGTAGAACTCCATCCTTGGCTGTCTGAAAGAGATCGTTTTGTAGAGGGGTCGATCGGAGCCCTTCAAAGAAATCGCCGAGCAAGCAACATGTTTCTTTCTCCACACTCACTAATGCAGGCGAAGCAAGGTAATTGTTGCTGCATTAAAAAATGGGGACGAGTTTCTTGAACCCCCCTTAGTGCGATTTTGCAAATTTAGATACATCCGGAGAAAAGATTCAATTGATCAATAGATGGCACATTTTCCCTCTTTACAGAAGGCATCCAACATCGTATTAAATGTTACAATACTTGGAAGAATGCCGTTGTCGAGCATCTGTCGATATATTTTCTGGGTCTGCTCTATACGATCTGAATCATGGAGTACCTTCAAAACCCTGTTGTTGTTTTGGATACTGGGCATAATCTCAACATGAATCATTCTATAAAACAAAGAAACGCTGTCCTCAATCAGCCTTTCCTTCATATAAATCCAAAGCAATAAATCAAGGAGCTTAGGAAACACGTCCTCGTCTCTGTATTCATTGATCAAAAACATTGCAGCATTGGGTTTTAACAATGTTCTCCATATTGCCGTACGCCGACCGATCAAGACCCGCACAACTCAATATTTGCAGAAGGGCACAATATGTTGAATTCGTAGGTTCGAACCCGGGTTGTCCTTGGGTCCAATGAAAGAAGCGCAAGGCAAGCCTGGGCTTTGCACAACGCTCGAACAACTATGGTAGGACTTAAAACCATATCATAATTTCTTCCTCTTTATGCACCAATCCTAGCTCTGAAAATGTCAAACAATATAAAAAATGACCAAAGTTACCTGAGGAAACCATCATATTAGCGAGGATGAGCGTGGCAGGTGAGGAATAGCTTGATTCCTGGTAAAGAGGTGGGCGTTTTACAGCTGTAACATCCCTTGTAACACAGCTCAACAGTTATATTAATTGGTTGACCAATAAACAATGATAAGTGCATGCACAATCAATGTTATAGCAACGTTTTTGATCTACCAGGAATCGAATTGGAATCAATACCAAACCCAACTATGTGTCAATGTAACCACCGATATCCATCGCTTAATCAATGTGCCGACATATGTAACCAACATACCAATAGTTGCAACAGTAGCCATAGGCATTTATTAAAAGATATGCATGAATATCCATGTATCTTATAAACCAAAGTTTGAGTAAGCCTAATAAGAAGCCAATCAAAATTAATGCATTGTAAATTCAGCAAAATCCATTCACACAATCGATCTGAGAATGTCAAATGAGTATACCAATGTGTGCGAAAGTGTTATACCATATCGCTCAAACACCGACTCATAGCTCAAAACCTACAATCATGTTCTCGCTAATGCATTAATCAAACGTTAACTAAGGTGTCAAATCGATATTACATACGATTGATATACCAAGAGCTATGATAAGGATCAACAATAAGGGACCCAAGACAAATCCTCATGACCTTGACGCACTTAACAATCAATGTTTTAGGCTATCATAAGATGCTTAATCCGTATACAAATGTCTTCAATAAAACCGAAGTTATATAATCCATCGCAAGATGAAAACCGATCAAGGGATATTGCCATCGCAAAAGATCAATAAAAAAGATAGGCTTAATATGCATAATGACACAAAAGGTATTGGTTGTTCGTGATAATGATTGAAACATTATTCCTCAAAGGATAAATCATGCTTACACCGGAAGACTTTAGCCAAGACAAATGTGCAAAAGTCTCCAGAAATGAAAATTTTCGTCTATTTGAAAAATGCGACAAAAAACTTGATGTTCGCAAGACCTAGGTGTAGGCAAATTATAGGGCAATAGAAAAAATTGTATTGGTTGCCAATGTGTTCCACCGCCTTCGTCAATTCTTTGTCTCATTAGTTTTCTCCCACTTCTTGGTGAGTCACTATACTCTGCATTTGTAGATTCCCCGGTTGATCGTCCGCTTGAATGAGAAGACAAACGCTGGATATTAGTCAAGAATTAAATATATATTCCATAATTTGCGCATAATTCCACAATTCTTTAACATGCATACAATGTCGGGTGTTCATATTCCAAGTTTTTAACTCTGGATAAGATAGTTAAGTCAAAATTTCTCAGGAGTGTTTCGCACGGTGGTTTATGCGCTGACCGTGCGACCGTGCATGAGCCCGCCAGCCGAGTGTTGTAACCATGCTCGATACCACCTTTGTAACACACCCACTATCATTATTTTAAAAATTTTGGGTTAAACTCCCACAAATGAGAAATCTCCAAAAACCTTCATTCATTAGCCGTATTAACCGGGTTCAATATCGGGATTCGGGTTCCTAATGTCAAAATTCATCTTACCCCATAACTCGCGAATCCGAATCGACATTACGCGCCCCCACGCATTAGTTTCCTAGGCCAGTTGATTCACCGCCTTCACGCATCATGGTCTCACCTTCTTCCTTCGCTACCGGTATCGGAGTTTTGCGATTTCCGATGTCGTAATTCACCAGTCCTCAGAACTCGCAATTCTCCAATCCCCGATATGCCCCTAACGATAGCCTCTAGGCTATGCAGCAGCCTATGTGACCATTTACCATAGGACCACCACTGTATAACCGCATCGGGGTTTCCGCATTTGTGATAACACAAAACGCATGTCCACGAAAATTGCGATTTCTCGACCATGACGCCGCTTTCTCGGGATCACGCCAGCCCTTAATCGTTTAGTCCCCTGCCCATTACGACCAACCTCGCGGGATCATTCACCTTATCCCCGGCCAATACTTCTGGTTTCATGTCACTAGATTCCACGCCCATCGGACCCGTAGTATCCCCGATTCCTCGATTCCTGCGTTTGACGTTGCGACTCCTGCATACCGGCCCCTCCTCTCGCCATCGGCTTGGATACCGTCTCCACTCATCGGGTTTCGTTCAAGGATTCAGATGGCAAGAGTTCCTGTATCTCAAAACCCCGCATATGCCGAACCCTCGACTATTTTAGATCCGATGGACACGCCGTCCCTCAAATGATGGATCTGGCCCCGATTAGATCGTGGAGAATCGCCAGATCGCGATTCCTCTTTGTGTATGAGTCCCTTTGCCTTCGAACCCCGATTCCTCGACCTCCAACTTCTTCGATCCGCCACGCCGCTCGCGAATGGGTGGTTTCTATGTCCTGAAATCCCCGGATACGCCGACCGATTCGTCAACCCACTTTCTAGGGATCTCGCCACGCCGTTCCTCGGCCGATGGATCTGTTGATCCTTATCGAAATCGCTGATCGCTGATTTCGCTGGGTAATACCCCTTACCATCGCAAAACCCCGATCTCCGATTTCATGACTTATCGGATCCTTCTGACACGGCCCTGCATAATGGACGGGTCTGTGATCCGATCGAAAAATCGCCAGATCGCTATTTCAATATGCAACGGTTCTATATTCCCCAAATCTCCGATGGTGAAAATCCCCGGACGCTTCTCCCAAACCGACACGGTCCCGCTGAGATCAACGGTTAGGATCCGTTTTCAGGATTTCGAGAACCACAAGACCTCGATTCTACCCACAAAACCCTGATGATCCTGTTGTCCCGATGACCTCTCCCGGATGTTGACACGTGTCCTTCCGGTGATCAACGGCTGTGGGACTCTTCCGCACACCAGAGTTTAACTCCCACATCTTCCTCGGTATTCATCGGTCGCCGGACTATAATCCAAGATCCTACTTGCTCAGATCATTTCCTCGGTGATGCCTACCCCGCGCTTTAACCCTCACACCTTCCTGCATCCAACGGCCGGATGGCAGGATCTTAGCGGTCTAGATTCGTTTCATTTGGGTCTCGGGGTTCATGGATCCCCAATTCTCGCTGCCTTTGGCGATGATGAGGACAAGGGGCAAGGTATGTAACACCCCAGACATTGCCAATCTAATGGTTGTGAATGACTAGGTTCCTCCGACGAGATCTCATCCGGCCGGTTTGTCACTCCTCACAACACTACTACCTTTGAACCTTAATGAAATCGCTCCTCCTCATGCAGGATTAATAAGGCCCGGTGACGCTCGAGTCCTTGTTCTGGTTCTTAGTGAACCTTTCCAAAGAGGAAATCTCTTCGTGGAAGAAATCTCTACTCTGGCATTTCCTATGATAAAGGAAGAAGACCACTGAACGGCAATGGCATGGTTAACTTCTTCATTTGTCAATGTAAGTCTTGCACGGTTTATTCGGTATTAAGCATATATCAACTCATTCATATCAAGCACTACGACATCCCTACGCCAAAATCATTTACAAATTCACAACTCTATGAGCTAATATCTATTCCTCATTATCAATTACTACACAAATATTCTTACACAGAAAATATTTACAATTACACAAGTCTATGAGAATATGTGCCAAAGCATATAAACGTCAAAATGCAATGTAAGCAAATACTTATCAAATAATTCTTCAAAGAATGGAAGTAAATCACGAGAGGGGTGCTCGTTTCCCACCCAACCAGAGGCTTAGTGACCTCTAATGGATTTTACCACTAGCCACCCCCAGCCGAGACCATCGCATGTCTTGAGACCTCGCTGCCTCTTGTTCCGCCAAGGTTCGTGATTTAAGGTTGCAATCCCTTCCTCTCTCTCACATCACTACTCGTGAAATTAAGCAAATAAGCTCGCCTGCCTCCCCTTTCAATCGCTTCGCCCACGCCTTTATCCTCTCGCTAGTAGGTTTCCGCAGGGTCACGAGCCATTCTTGCTACTGGAGTCATTCTCATGATGGTTTGCCTGATAGGCTGTTCACCTCCCATCCTCATCAAGCTATCCAATCTACCGTACTTACAAGGCATTTATTTCGTGTATACGAGCCGCTTTGGTTCTCCCAGCTGAGTCCAAATACTCTGTGATAAATTCCCTCGGCTGAAGTTAACTTCTTTTCTCAGGTGCCTCCACCACCATCGCGGGTCTCTTTTCCAAGACATCCCCTCTCTCGCCAGCTTCAGTGCAATAAATTCAAACTGTCATTTACATTCATTGACCTCTTTCTGCAGGTCCATTTACATCACATATTCATATTTATAAGTTTTTCCATAGTCCTTGGCCAGTTCAGTTATATTTACAATCTGGGGGAAACAGGGTGTTACACAAAGGGACCCTCATACCCCCATCCAAAGCATGGGAACTTACCTCCCACATAGATTGAAACTTATGCAAATCAACTGAAGGGTGAAAGAAGATTGTTGTGTCTGATTGTGCATCTTTGAAATAATCCACCAAAGAATTATATGTGTTCATCACCCTAGAGCTCAAAACTGATTCAAATGTTGACATCCCATATTTAGTTAGGTACCACGACTCACCAAGAACCCTATTTGTCGCCATTTTCAACGTGCTTCTCCATTTTCACATAGCCAAATATAAAAATATATGTTAGCCAAATATAAATATAAACACAAATAAAACATATTTCTATATATATGAAAAAGAGAGATTTGATATATATACAACTTATGTAAACTGCTTTATAATTATAAAAAGATAAAAATTTACATATAAATAGAAGTATTATAAATATAATATTTACATAAAAATATCGTTACTCATCTTTTTTTATTTGTTTTTAGGTCCATTTTAAATAATTAAAAAATTTACACTCCAAGATATTTGATCTCTCTAAATGTTTAATAAATCCATAATTAAAATATATCGTTGGTATTTAAAAAAAATAACTTACAATTTAATAGTTGAGTAAATGAAAACTCTCCTAAACTTTAAAAAAAAAAACAAAAAGAAGTCATCACCATGCCAATAAACAAGACATATTATCATTATTTTGGAATTCATATTTATTTTATTTTAAAGAAGTTATCAACTAATAAAATCTAATTATTTTGGAATTCATATTTATTTTAAAGAAGTTATCAAATAATAAAATCTAATAGTATTTTAGGTAAAATATATTTATTGATTTAATAAATATATTTATTTGATGGTTTTTTCAAGACAAGCTACTGGGAAGAACCAAATAAGAAAAAAAAAAAAATTAAATTCAAGACAAGCTGCTGGGAAGAACCAAATAAGAAAAAATATGGTGCTCAATCTGCCGTCATTAAATTAAAACAGATATAAGCAGAGACATGCACGTGGGAAGTGAGCCGTCATACTTCTTGTTTTGTGGGATAAGGAATCCTGCTCCACAAAGATTTGACTAATTTTTTTTTTTTAAACATTATCACACATTGTCATTTGAAATGATAAATATATATTGTCATAGTCATTTGAAATGATAAATATATATAAATATATAAAACATTATCACACAAAGATAAGGATATGCTACTCAAACAAGCCAACATAGCATGTCCAATAGAAAAAGACCATGAAAAAGTTGGAAATGAGCCATTATACATGTGGAAGGATAGAGTTATATCGGAAGAACCAAATAAGAAAAAATATGGTGCTCAATCTACCGTCATTATATTAAAACAGATATAAGCAGAGACATGCACGGGAAGTGAGACAAATTTCGGTTGTGTAGATAAGATAGGGACAGCATATCCACTCGAATATATTTATAATAATTTATTTATAATAAAATAATATATTTATAATAAAATATCCACTCGAAATTTATAATAAAATATCCACTCGGGAAGTGAGACAAATTTCGGTTGTGTAGATAAGATAGGGACAGCATATCCACTCGAAATTTTTATAATAAAATAATATATTTATAATATGAATATTTAATTATTAATAATTTCAATTAAAAATCGAATCACTATTAATGCAAAGTTTATGATGTAGATGCAATAGTTAGTAATCTTTAACATGGCTAATATATAACAATAATACAGATATCAAATCAATTGGTGTATAAGATTTTCAAATCAATAATATATTTTTAAAATCAATAATATATTTTTAAAATCAATACATATTAAATTGATGTATAAGATTCCCTTATTTGTGGGATACGTAGTCCTTTTTTATAAAAAATTGATTAAAAAATCTTTGAAACATTATCACAAGTTTTCATTTGAAATGATAAATATATATTGAAAATGAAGATATACTACTCAAACAAGCCAACATAGCATGTCCAATACTTAAATCTTGAACTGAAATGAATAGAAAAAGACCATGGAAAAATCGGAAATGAGCCATTATTACTGAGAGGAAGGATAGAGTTGTACATGTAGAAGTGTATGAAGAGACACCAAAAAATATTTAAACTCAAGACAAGAGGCTCGGAAGAACCAAATAAGAAAAAATATGGTGCTCAATCTGCCGTCATTAAATTAAAACAGATATAAGCAGAGACATCACGCGGGAAGTGAGTTAAGATAAGGACAGCATATCCACTTGAATATCTTAATAATTTTAGGCATTTCCTTTGTGTGGCTTGAGACATTTACTATTAATAGCTGTCTTTTAGTTATTGATAAGTTCAAGAGGTTTCGTTGTCTGTCTCTACAAAATAAATTTTAAAATGGCATACAGTCAACTTAAACTCATTTCATTCTTGTAAAACATGTGTCTAGGTTCATTCACGGCAGAGGTTTCGTTGTCTGTTTTTTTTAAATAATTTTTAAAATGGTATACTCATTAATTTAAACTCATCGTTATATAATTTAATCATGATACTCTTTGCTGGGTATACTGTTTGCCATTACTAATCACACTTGTTATGAATATTTAATATGAATATTTAATTATCAATAATTTTAATTGAAAAAAAGTTTTTGTATTTAATAAAAATAAAAATAAATTAATTAAATAATATTATTTAATTAAAAATATAAATTAAATAAAATTAATATGATTTTTAATATAAATATTCAATTATCAATAATTTTAATTGAAAAAAAAGATTTTGTATTTTATACATTTAATAAAAATAAAAATAAATAAACTAAATAATATTGTTTAATTAAAAATATAAATTAAATAATTTTAATACGAATATTTAATTTTCAATAATTATAATTTTAATTGAAGAAAGGATTTTGTATTTTATACATTTAATAAAAATAAAAATAAATAAACTAAATAATATTATTCAATTAAAAATATAAACTATTAGTCCAAACCTGTGGGGACAAAAAATCCAAACATGTTAAGGGTTGGTGTAAAAAAAAAAAAATATAAACTATTAAAAAAATTAATTAACATAAAAAAAATATAAAAGCAAAAAAATACTAATACAAATTTCAAGATGTAGATGCAATAGTATAATAACAAATTAATTTTCATTGCTATGAAACATTCTCATTTGATTTGATCAATATATATTTAATAAATCTATGTTAATGTGAATAAATGCTATTAAAACAAGTAATATTAGTAAGAAAGCTACTTATACTTGTCTTATAAAAATGTTTTAATGTAATAGTTGTATGCAATCCAAAGTTAAAAGGTAAAGTGATTACAAAACAATTAAAACTCATAATAATATATTATTTGTGTATAGTTTAAAATAAAAAGAGAAGTGAGAGTGGCTATTTGATAACTTATCTCAATCTTAGAGTAAACCTACTGTCACGCAATTTCATATTCAAAATTCGTTGTCACCGTGGGCCGTCAAAACCATTTTTCTTGCCCATTACGTGTCAAATATAATTTGGAAACGAATCCGAACATTGCGTGTCAAGTACCCTTTCGTAAAAGAAAATCAATGATATGCATATAGGTTATATTTATTAATTTCAAAAAAAAAAAAAAAAATANTTCAAATCTACAGCCGCGTTAAACTTGAAGCTATGTTTATTATAATCTAGAAATTACTTAGTCAATTGTTGAAGTATGACTTGAATACTTTCTCTGATTTTGAAAACAGAAGTATGACTTACATACTTTCTTTGGAATTAATGGACTCGGTAAACAAAGTTCACTTGTAATTCATACTTTTGAAGAAGGAAAGTGACATTCAACTGCTTTGTTTAACTGTTTTATGTTTTTGTTTTATTTGTTGAAATTTGATTACATAAATTACAATTGAAATTAAATTTTTTTATGGTTTAAATTATATTTAGAAATTTAGAAATAAAAATTATTCACTTATCAACAAAATTAAGAGAACTAACCATATGGAAATTCAATTGTTCCACACCACTGGAGTCTGGAAGTCACAATCCCTGTTTTCCAGGAAGATGCGATGCTCGTAACTGATCATGACAGGTGCCATTTACTTTGCTATGGCCATGTTCATTGGATGAACGAAATCTACCATCGATGACCGATTATTCCCAATGCCATTGAGTGAGTTGCATTGAGTCTAATTCAAATGTTGACTTTACGCGCTGCAGTTCCATGTGTTTTCGCTCACGCCCACTGTCTTGCGGCAGGTAGTCCAATTGGACTGTGTAGAGTTTTGTCCCATCGTGACATCATCACGACTATTTTCGTAAGACTTTCGATTTCTCCTCACCCAAATTGGGTTGTTTGTATCATATACCTGTGAAACAATCTCTCTGAAGCAAGTCATTCTATATATGGTACCC
>SNQJ01S0092843.1:25409-46735 GCA_010110895.2 Picea sitchensis | reverse complement strand
AGTCTCTATTGTCTTTGTATGTTGCTTATGAGATCATAGGTTTCATACCTCCAATCTTTTTCATGTACCTTTCACCATGAGAAGGCCTCCTTATATAACTTTGGAGAGGCCCAACCACTTGAGATATCTTTGGGATAAGTTGAAGATTCTTCTTCTTCAGTTTAGGATCTTCCCTAAGATCATGCCTTGACCTTCTATTCAAATCCAACTACCTTCAGATATTGACGGGATTGTCCCTTGATTTCCTCCAACAAACCAAAAATTTGATCAGAAAGGGTAGCATTCCCTCAAAAGGGTGCACAGGGCACTCAAACACTCCCCCAAAGAGGCCCAGGGAGCGCTAGCACTCCCTGACATTGGGTAGGGGAGCGCTCCTCTCCAAAATCCATTTTTGAGTGGTTCTTTTAGTGGAAAAAGGCTTGTACTCCCTGTCAACTGATTTCTCTTCTTCAAAACTAGTCTTTGAGGTGTCTTAAGTGTCTTTATGATGTCGTTAGAGGTACGACATAGGCAATATGGCAGTATGATATTTGTGACACTTGCAACACTTTTGGTCAAGATGCGACACTTACAGACAAGATGCAACACTTACAACACTTGTAATGACGACACTTGTGACACTATTGAAGTGAGTGATTTTGAGGTGTAACAAGACCTGTGGCCTGTTCTTTGATGGAGATTTCAACAGATTGGAAATCCCACTTGTTAGTGGAATATTCCAAGATCAAGTTCACTTGTGAGGTGATGATGGACAGATACAGGATGACAGGTATAAGGTCATTGACGATGTCATATTCTACAAGGATAAAGTCTACTTGGTGCCAGATTCGGGGCTCAAGAAGAAGATCCTCACAACAGTTCATGATTCACCACTAATAGACCATCAAGGGTTTTTCAAAACCTACAGACATATCAGGGAGAGGTTCTCATGGAAGGGCCTCAAACAAGACATTAGGAGACACATCAGTGAGTGTGACTTGGCAGCAGAACAAGTCAGAGCATGCTCTTTCAGCAGGGATACTTCAACCACTCCCCATTCTAGAGCAGAAATGGGAGAGTATATCGATGGAATTCATCACAGGCCTACCCAAGGTCCAGGGTAAGAACTGTATATATGTAGTGGTCGAAAGATTGACCAAGTTTGCTCACTTCTATGCCATACTGACAGAGTACAAAGCAGTTCAGGTAGTCGAGCTATTTTTCAGGGAGGTCTTCAGATTTCATGGGTTGTCAAGGAACATCATCAGTGACAGGGATAGTCGGTTCATGGGGAAATTTTGGAGAGAGTTGTTTCAGTTGGTCGGGAAAGAGCTGACACATAGCACCAGTTATCACCCTTAGACAGATGGGCAGACCGAGATTGTCAAAAAGTGGGTTGAAGGATATTTGAGGAACTATGTAGGTGGACAACAAAGAACATGGGTAAAGTGGCTACATCTAGGAGAGCATTGCTACAACACCACTTTCCACATGTCCATTGGTATGACACCCTTTCGAGCATTGTATGGATATGATGCTTCCACTTTGGTAGACTTGGTTTTCAGGGAGACCAGAGCTCCCAAGGCCAAGGATTGGATCATAGAGAGTTAGGAGATTCTCAAGTTGTTGAAAGAGAACCTGCAGATGACACATAACTGACATAAGATGAGTGCGGACAGGAACAGGGTAGAGCGCAACTTTGAGGTTGGGGATTTGGTTTTCTTGAGATTCCAACCTTACAGATAGTCATCTCTGAAGAAGAGTGGGGCAGAGAAGCTCAAGCCCAGATTTTATGGCCCTTATAGGATCATGCGTCGAGTAGGCAAGGTTGCTTATGAGTTAGAGCTTCCAAAGGGGAGCAAGATTCATAACGTGTTCCAGGTATCTTGCCTCAAAAAGGCAGTGGGACAATTCATTAGCACATCAGAGGAGCTTCCCCCATTGGATGAGGAGGGATAGTTATATTTGGTTTCAGAGGAGGTTTTAGAGTTCCAAGAGCGAAAACTGAGGAGCAGGGTCATCAGAGAGTGTTTGATTAGATGGAGAGGGCTTCCCATAGAGAATGCTACTTGGGAGTGTGAGTAGGTGTTGCAGCTCCCTGGACTGGTATTGCTTGAGGAAAATCAATTTTGGGAAGGGAGGACTGTAATGTCCCTTTCCAAATAGAAGCTCCAGAGAGGAGGCTTAATGGTCTAAACCACCCCGTTAGACTATATCCAGGGCCAGAAAAGGGGTAAACAGGGTTACTAGAGGTCACTCCAGTCAAAGGTGTTATGTTCAGAAAGTGACATTGAGCTAAAAATGGTTAAACACGTTTTTAAGTCATTATGAGCTAAAAATAGAACAGATGAGCTAAAATTAGAAGTCAACAGTGAATTAGGGTTTTGGAAAGCTATAAGAGAAGAGTTAGCGACCTAATTCATCATTATGCAGATTATGACTTGTCATTAAGGAGAGATAGTTCAGTGGATTCCAGGAGGAAGACACCAGTTGGATGATTTCAGTGTTGAGAGACACACCCTAGTCACCGGGAATATCACATAGGTCTTCCATCATTCTTCAGTAGTAGTTTCGCAAGGTCCAACAGTAAGGGCACACTTATCTAGTGTGAGGGCGTAGATATTGAGGAGGTTTAGGGGATCGACTTGTCCCATCCAGGGAGAATTCCAAGATTTACCTCCGACCCATTTGAGAGGAAGGCAAGGCGCATATTTTTCTTGGTACCTAGTCATATTTTGATGAAGGAATCATCTGGGGCACATTTTCCATACTTGGAAGTGTGACACTTTTGGTGGATACATTTAGGGTTCCCAAGTGAGCATCAGATCATATTCAGGGAAACCCTTCCAACCCATTTCCCAGTAGACCAAGTCAGTCATTTTGAGACACATCTCAGTCGATTCTAACAGTGGAATCACTAGGGCACATTTTTCCAGTGAGAGAGGGGCACATTCCCCCAGGGGGATCCATCCGGGGTCTAAACCCACCAGCAGAGGGGTCAGATAGTTACCAGGACTGAGAACTAGAGCAGGGTACATTATTTGGGATAGTTTCCAGGCCATTTCGAGAGGTATATCCTCCAGGGTGAACTTTCCAGACTTCCAACAATTACTGTACGAGCTGCCATAGTTCCAACGCATCCATTGATCCCACAGTGCTCACCTATTTCGGGTATTATCATTTAGTTTTCTTATTGTATTCCGGCTAAGATCCTTTTGTCTTTTGATCTAGCTGAGTGATTCATTTTATTCAACCACATTCGGCCTTTGTACTCTGCAAAGATATCATAATATAAACTTGTAGTCATTTGTCGCATTTATTATTTGTATGACCATTTATATGCTGTAAACAATTAATCCTACACACACATTAGCAACATTTCCTAGACTAGCCAAGTCAGGAACGTTACATAATGGAAGCACAACACTCTCACCATTAGGGAGGGCCTTCCAATATTCCACATTGTCAAGGATATGTGGACGATATAGAGATTGAAAAGAACAATCAGGCCTGTGAGGCAAAGGTTGCTGATTAGGAGAAGCTGCAAATACAACTAACCGAGCAACCATTGAATTCAACTCCTTCTTAACATGAGTGATGTTGAAAGATAATAGGTTCAAGATAAGCGCCCAAATAGTTTGGGTGTATCGTTTCATCAACTTGTTGCTAGGAGAGTATATCTTATGTACCAGGTTCACAACAAGCTCAGAATATCCAAAAACTGAAAGGTGACCACAACCAAGATTATAGGCGTTTTCAATGCCTAATAATAAAGATTCGAATTCAGTGACATTGTTCATACAAGCAAACTCCAATCTGTAAGACAAATTATGAATTTTCCCTACAGGGGAAACCAAGATAATTCCAGTCCCATTACCTTCATTAGAGTGTGAATCATCGAAGTGCATGTGCCACATATAATCATCTAAATCGATTTGTCCCAAAGGAATATTATCCTCCTCCACAAATATGGAGTACACTCCTAGGTCCTCTTCAATATAGTTTACATTAGGCTGTGGAACACTCTCTATGTAGGGTGAAATCCTTTCCTCTCTAAGGACTATAATGTTCTTACCATTTCGAGGAACAAATAAATGTGTCCGATCGAGCGAGAGGTATCCACATGTTAAGGCTTTCCAATCTCTTCCCAAGATAATTGAGTAATTTCTTACATGCATATCGATTACTTGAATACTAAGGGTTGTCCTTATTTCAGGGTGTGCACATAAAACTAAGGTCACATCCTTAATCTCACCTATGGTCGTTTGTTGTAGACTATTATAAGAGAGCATGCTTCTCGCGTTTTCATTTGTACAAGACAAGCCTAACTCTTCCATATTAATCTTCGACATCACACTTGGGCCCGAACCGCCATCAATGAGGCAACAATGGGCAATCTTATCCATAATCTTTACAAAAATGTAAAAAGGTGGATTTTTGATAGGGTATCTAAAGTTATGTACACCTACTTTATTTACAGACGAATCCTCTTTGTTTACCTCTTCAGAAAGATTGGATACACTGAAAGTTTTCCCTTCCATGAATTGTTTCAGATGCATATGCTGTTCAGGGATTGCAACCATGTCCAAAAGGTTTGCATATGCTTTGATGTTGGCCAACTGATTCAAGATATTGTACTTGGAAGAGGGGAGAGGGGAAGTTGTTCCTTGACTGTAAGGAACCTTAGGAACCTGAACAGTAGCAATGGGTGAGGATGAGATCGGGCTAGAATAATTGCGGGGAGGATCAAATTTTCCCTTTGGAGCATGGGCTTTATTCCTAGTATTGATGATCATGACATCTTCTGGCTCTGTGAAATCTAGGACAATGATAATAGTTTCTGGTATTTTACCAAAGATCTTATCTCTAGCACTCTTCCTTACTTCACATGTGGCTTCCTTGTGGTGTTCTTCGCAAAATTTACACCAACTTCGAGGCAAGATAGCTTTAGGCTGAAATTTATTCTCAATTGGACTTCTAAAGGGGGGTACAGAAGAGGATGAAGCTCCAGGGGTGAGAGGGGAGACAATTCTTTTTCGCTCATACGCTATCATACGATTGCTCATATATTTTACTAGCTGTAAGAGGGAAGACATGTGTGTCTGTTTAACTGATTCCCCCTGGGGAAGACCCATTCTTTCAAGTTGTTCTTCATACTCTGAACAAGTATGCAGAGCGAAACCGATATTATCAATGGCTTTTTCCTCAAGCCTATGACGATAGGGGGAAGGTAATGCATTGTAGTAATGCATGAAAGTGGCTTGGTTCTGAGGTCAAATGAGTTCAAGGATCTGATGGTATAGCTTAGTGAAATGCAAGTTGAAAGACTTGATGGTCTCACCATCCTTGTAGGTGACGTTATTATATTCCCGTAACTTCTCGGTTGGGATTTTAGATTGCCCATAAGTGGATATGAACCAATAGATTAACTCTTCCCAAGTAGACAAAATCTTAGGAGGAAGGTTAAAGAAATTGACCACAGCCTTTCCTTCCAAGGAATTAATGAATAAGCGCATGAAAGTATCATTGTCATTGGCTCCTATATTGTGACAAGCATTAGAAAATGCCACCGGGTGTTCGTTTGTAGTGACAATGTTATTTCTTGAAAACCTAGGAAGATGTTCTTTAAATTTAGGAAGTGGATGAGTAGCAGGTGGTAGGTTAACAGGAGAGGACACATGCCACAGTGTGGTTGTGGCGTCTTCTTCAAACTAAAAAAGCCCATACTTTTTAATGACTTTGGTGGGGTTTTTTGTAGATTGGACATGGATATGGTGGCTATATAAGCTACCAATCACTGACGAAGATGAAGACTGAGAAGAGAAAGGACTTCCCATGCCACCAGAGCCACCACTAGATGCCATCTTGTGGATGATATATGAGGGAAAGAAAGATGAACTAGATGAATCAGACAAAGTTCTCCTTAGAGAACTTTGTTGGGTGGATAACACAACGTTCCTTCTTCCTATTTCAACAATAACATTAATTTCAAGTGACAAGCCTCTTCTTCTTCTAGAAGCACAAGTGTCTAAGGACATGAAAGAAAGGCCAAAACTGAAGAAACAAGAAGGTTACTGCTGATTTCTAGGTTGTCTACGTCTAGCTTCCAATCATTCTTGAGCACTAATATCTCGTTCAATTGCTGCCCATGAATTATTAAGATCAACACGGGTATTGGCAGTGTCTAAAATGGTGTTAATTAGATTCAAAGCAATGATGGTATGATATTGAAGATCGAGCTCAATATTAGGCTGCCTTATAATAGGTACAATCATTAAGAAATAAAACAGTCAAAGAATCAATATCAGAAAAATAGATGTATCAATGAAAATCGAGTATAAAAATTAACCAGAGAGATATCAAAGATCTCCCCAGTATGGTCGCCAAATAAATGTTGAGGAAAATATATGAAATGATCTTGCTTAATCATTTTCAGATTCTGCTTGGCTAAATAAAAATAGACGGGAATATCACCCTATGTTTATAGCCATCAAAATTAATGTCCTAACTCACAAGTATTGATCACAAGTGCTTTGGCTAGCCTTTTTATAAATAAAAGCTTGCTGGAAAATCCATTTTTTATATGATTTTCTGAATATAACAGTTGCTGAAATAAATGTAGAGATAGAAGCAAAGACACCAAAATGATAATCAAGACAGATGAGACATAAAACAATCCTTTATTTCATTCCAATTTACCAAAGAGTCACTCTCTTTACAAAATTTCGCGAAGAAATTTTAGACTAAAGTCAAACTTAGACATCCCCGATGGAACATACAAAAGGAACTCTGACAGAAAATAAAAAAAATTGAACTCTAAAAGCTGTATCAACTTGCCACATATTGTTGCCCACTCGAATCTCCACAATAGCCTTTGTCAGTCATGAAAACTAATTCACAAATAGACAAGTCTACACAGATTATCAAAGATAGATCAACACTTCTGAAAAACAAGTGTTTGAATGATGTAATTCAACCCTGAATCTTGCTGTCTACAATAAGACCCTGCTATCATAAAACAAAATTAGGCTTGTGATAAATTAAGGAATGAATGAAAACTGAACTATCTCAACATAAAATCAAAGAGCAAACCTGAGTATGCTTCTCCTTCTATCCTCCTTTTGTTCTCCCTTTCCTTTAGCCTTTAAGAAAATTGGAATTGGTTGAAGTAGTTGAACTACCTCATTAGTTAAGTTAACTAAAAACTCAACCAACTTCTTAGTTAGGGGGGAAAAGTAATAAATTATAATAATGGTTTTAAATAAATAATAACTAGTAGGTGGGACCCCTTGTGACTCCCCTTTAGCTCTTAACAATCATAACATAACTATTTAATTAAACAAAACACCCTTCCTTGTGACTCCCATCATCACATTCACATTTGACAATTTGTCTCCTTGATATTTGAAATTATTTTCAAAAAATATATCACTCATATATCCAAAGAAAACATGCTGTCCAAAACTCCTGAAGTCAACTGTCATCAATAATACATAAAATAAAAACTCAAAAACTATATTTCCCACTCTGAGATGCAATCTTTCCTTGATTGTTGTTGTCACCCTTCGATTTTTATGAATTTTCCTTTGGCTGCTCTTAGCCTTTAGGCCTAATTTCGCTGATCACATGAGAACAATCGTCCCGCAAATGCATTCTGGAAGACACAGATTTATCAGAGCCATTGGAGGGTGAGGAAGGGGCAGTAGTGGCTTTTCCTTTATTAGGGGCATGGTGGGCCTCGATTTTCAACCTTTTGCTAACATGAGAGCACTGAACTGGCAAGTGGACATGTGCAACTTGGGCAATCTGGTTAATAGGCAGGGGAACAGGTAAGGACAAATTGGGCCAGCCATGATGTTGGGAGACTGTTGGGTGGAAAATCTATTGCCATCAATCGTTTTCGGGAACCTAGGGTTGCAATGAGACATGAGGGGGAGCGCGAATGCCAGGGGATTATGGATCTTGGAAGGGAGGCATTTCAGGCCTAGGTTGGACCACTCCTTGCCCAATCTAATTGAAAAATATGGCTTTAAACAACTGGCCTAACTCTTGTGAGTCAACATCAAAGTGTATGGAGAATATTGGCTTTCTTGGGCCTCTGTTCCAATTACCTCTCCCTCAGTTGCCTCTGCCATGGCTACCTCGGCTGAAAAATCTCATTCCTGCATGCATGATTGATTAGCAAATAGTCCCTTTAACAACCATACATGACAACTCCTAAAAAATATGAAATATATTTTGGCTCAGCAACATATCAGACTCATGCAATCCAATCCAAACAAATTGTTTAACTGTTGTTGATGAGCATGGGGTGGACAAGGTTCTGGAATACGCAAGGGGTTTGTATTGAGCGAAAAATGATAAAATGAGAGGGAAAAAGAATCATGGTTACATCTCACTGACAACAACAATCAACTGCAATGTAAACCAAAGAATATAAAACTGTGGTCCAATCAAAAGAAAATGCTATTTCAAACTGTTTCAATATAGAATTCTCTTAATTGTAATTAAATTTTAAAAACAGGGAGTGAAAAATGGATGTGGGAAGGCAAAGGGGTTGTAATTAGCGAAAAACAAAATAATGGTATGGAAAGAGAGTAGATACTGTTCATAAAATTAATTACGTAATCCATAAAACCATTATATATCAAACGCAAAAGGTCCAACACTAACCAAATAGTCACTATGATCAAATGATCAATTACTGTGTATAATTCAATCAATTCTGTGCATTAACTTGCTCGTAATCAAATATTTAATACAGTGTCATCAAAATAAGACAGTGTGCATTTCGCAACAACCTGTAGAGGAGATCTGTTCTTCTTATTTGTCTAATTAATATTTTAAAACAATCCCCAAATGAAAAAAATAGTCACTTATTTCCACTCTGTTCAGTGTCAACTCATCAACCACTTTCCATCAACAATTGAATCATAATAAGACCATATTTCCATAGCACCCGTGCTTTTCTCTGTTAAGATGTACAATATTTATTAAACATACATAGTGGACAATCAAACACAACGATCCATATTTTAATTGCAAAGATCCTGATTTTCCATTTAAACACATAGACAATGATTATCATTTCAATTCATACGACGTTGTGGGATATACAGACCATTCGGCCAAACACAGAGTATTTTTGTGACTGCACAGGTCCAACTACTCTGAATCTAAACATCCACAATGCTGGGCTATCAATCAATATAACGAGATAGCAACAGTAGGCTTGATCTCATCTCATAAATTGATCAAATTTGCAACAAAACCATATTGTTTTAAGAACCCGTGGCCATGAATCATGGCACAATCAAATAATATCCATAGCATATATGGTGGATGGGCATGCCATAATTACCATGATTGCAATACTCCCATTGTCAATTTAAAACATACAGTCACAAAAACTATTAACTCAACCTATCATGCTGTAGGAACGCCACACATATCCATGCATCACGCATGAAGCAATGCTGTGGCTGAATTAATTAAAACTAATGCTGGGTTATCAATTCAATAATCACAATGTAAGAGACAATGACCGTGCATTCAATCCAATTCTTCAATCAACCAAATTACCCTGCCGAGTTTATCAATTTGATTGTCATAATAACCATTGAAGTGGCTAAATACCAAAATCAATACCACTGTCAACATAATCACACAGACGAGCCAGAAATCGAACACTGTCGACAATACACCAACAACTCATAACAACCAACAATATACCCGACATGCCATAACAGTTCCCTCTATCAAAAATCGGGTTTGAGAAATCAAGGGTTTTCTCTGTGGACCAACACAGGGAAACTGATGTCGAATCCCCTCATTGGGTGAGAACCTCTGAGACCAACGATGCACACATAGGGTATACCACCAATAACTTTGCAGAGAGGGTGACAATTCATGAGATAGGAGAGACTCTGAACAGAGGAGCAAAGGCTCCATTTTTGCTTTGTAACAATACTTAGAACACGTAGGGTATAACCCTCATGGATCTCCCAATCAACCAACTAACAACGCTGAGATAAAACAGAGCCGAGAATAAGAAATATAACCCACTGCGCAACCATCAGTAGCATGAACAAACCCATACCCAAGTGAAACAATGCGTAGTGACACAAGGCGTTTTAAAACAGTAAATCACATAATAACAAAAGACTGGTATGATGATACAAATGAGTGGATACAACCAACCACTCTAGACCAAACAAAACCATCCAACTAAAACCAACAAGGATGGTAGAGAGCCTTTATGGTTGCTAACACTCAAAACGATCAATAACACTATGACTTCCAACATTATCGCAATGAAAACCACCAACGATTCATTTTAGAAAAATATCACAATCTCACACAATTTCCATGCTTAAGGAAAACATAGACCCATACATCTTGAGGCAATATCTATTTCATAACTAGAGCAGATTCATGGATGACAAAAGGACATACATGTAACCAAAAGCACCTTAAAAATGCGAGCTTGGCCAAGCGTTTCTTCCTCTGCTTGAAAGTCGGAGCCTAACCACAAAAAAATACAGTTGAAAAATATCCAAACTAGGGTGGCGGCCAATGGAAGGAGTAGGAGCGATGTGTAGTAGATGCACTTCGCTTCCACCCTCAAGCCATTCAATTCCTCAGTACACACCAACCCACTAATCCATTAATTCGTTCAATTAAACCATGCATCGAAAGCAACATCCACTAATTGCCAAGAGCGCCACCCATATCACATTTAACCATCACCAACTATACCATAAACATATCAACCATGCTTTCATATAACTCAATAAATTGCATAGCTATTAACTGTTATCTAGGATTAACAACGATCATTCTAATTTCAATGCATGTAGTGTAGCATAGTAGCATAGTTCAATCTTTTCTTTTTGCATTTTCTTTATATTGCTTTTGCCTCTTTTCAGCTGCTCTTATGTATTGTTTCTAACATGTCTATTGTGTAGGTGTCAAAGTAACAAATCTAGGAATAGATAGCAAGGGTGACAATTAACATAGGCCATCCTAACATAAAAATAGAGCCTAGAGCAATGGAAACAACACATAACATGCCTTATCCATCATTCATTTGTCGCAATTAGAACCAATATATAATAGGCCTCATCCATCGCCAATAAAACCAATATTTCATCAATCATGTAGAACCCTGTAAGAGATGTCAAATAGTAACATAAGCATGAAATAAGAACCAGATCTGATCTCCCAATCTACAAGGGGGTCCCACCTACTAGTATCATATATATTGTTAGCTTATAATAATAGGCTTAAGCAATACTTTGCGGGCAAAAACCTCGTTGCGATTTTAATCGTCAACAATGGGGATCACTTTTACAATGAAGATACTTTATAAAATGAAAGCTGTATGCAAAATAAATAAATCTAAAATAAAATATTAAAGCTACTTATAGTGATTCACTTTTATACTTGAAGTGAAATACACTTTACAATTTTAGCATGAACTTTTTCGAAAAAAGTAACAAAAAAGAGACTTGAACTCAAGACCTCTTACTTAATAAGGCAACTTTTAACCAAATGGTCTAGCAAAACATATTGTATTTTTTAGGAAGAGGATTGTTGTTGTTGTTGTCGGCCTTGGAGAGCGTTCTAAAAAAAAACTATTTTCACACAAGAAAAAAATTTCACTTCTCGATGACAACAAGGGTTAGATCTCGGTTAGCTTACCTAGAAGATGCACCTTTTCCTATCTGTTTCTGATTTTTCGAGATCACACAAGGCACGAGGCAAAGAGAATACGCAGATAAAAAAGAGTAGCAACCCGAAAATAAATAATACAAAACCGAAATAAAACCAAAATGATACTCTGCGAAAATTTAAAAAATGCTTATTCAAGCTTTATACCTCTGGATCTGACTAAAATGGCAGTATCTTGTGCAAATGAAAACCTTTTCGAGTGAAAAGAAAAGTGTTCATGACTGAAACGAGTGCTCCAGATGCAATAGAACAATCCTCTCATCCCATAAATGTACGAAAATGACAAAAAATGGAGATGAGGCAACCGGCTTCACGATCTCGATCTATAACATGAGCGGGTCTTCAAACAGGCTCTGATACCATGTTCGAGAACACATGTATTCCAACAGAGGATGAACACCTTCAGTAACCACTCACATATCCATATCAAATATCAACACACCGATGTTTTCATGTGGTAAAACCCCTACGAGGAAACATCCACAACCCCAACCAACGCGACCACTTGGAGCAATTTATTAATGCAAAAGAAAAGATTACATAGAGATTTTACAAGAGAGTTTCTCACAATCGATCATCGAAAAATGACACTCCATGCTCTTTAAATAGAGATCATGGACCAATCGGGTGTTAAGCCACATATCAATGGTCGTTAATATCGAGGAGAATATGAACCGTCAGATCACTCTATGTCGGAAACATATCGTGACCGTTGGATTTCCTAACTACAAATGCATACTAATACATACTAAAGAAACACACTTTTACCTAAAGACACATTAGACCAAGTATATATTAACTAACTCTTAAGTGTCTAAATATCCTAACAGAGACGAGTAATGCTTTTCAAACAAAACACCATTAATGAGGCTTGTGTGCCAATATGGTACCTTGAAGGGACAAGAAGAGGCAACAATTCAATGGGCCAAAGTAGACATAGTTTCAAGAACACTCAAAAAGTGGAAAGAAGAAGAGGAAAGGTAAAAAAAATAAGATAGCTAAAGTTGCATTAGAAAACCAAAACCCTAATAAGCATTGTAATCACTGTAATCAGATGGCCACACACATGAGAGTTGTTGGAAACAACATCCTAAGTTGAGACCTAGATGGTCCAAACAACAACAGAAGGAGAAGATTTTGTTGGTTGTAAATGGAGATCAAAGAGTGGAGAGCAACTCAAACATTGAAGGTACGGTGACATGTACTTCAATTCAAAGAGAGGTAGCCTTGAGTCGTATCAATCCAAATGAGGAAATAGATATCACCGAACTCTTTCACATTAAGATTCAAGTAAAGAAAAAAAAGACTGATTGTTTGTTTGACCCTAAACCACAATCAAATTTGATTTAAACCCAATTAGTTGAGAAGCTTGTATTGGAGGTACATGAGCATCCTCATCGATACTCATTGGTATGGGTGAGGCAATATATGGAATTGAGAGTCATGAAACAATGTAAGATCATATTTTTTATTAGTGCAACCTTCATTGACGAGGTAGAAGCAAATGACATTCCATTGGATGTCCATGAAGTAATCTTAGGGAGTATTTATCTTTATGTTAGTGATAAGGTATTTAAAAGAAGGGCTAACCAACAAAAAATTGTGAAATATGGGAAGTATTATGTTGTCAATGCACATAACAACAAATCAAAGCTTTGATTGATAAGTACACACCAGACTAGGATGTTGATGAGTACAAACAAGAAGTTTGTATCATTGTTTTGGAGAGACGAGAAACATCAAGGAGAAGGTAATATGGAGGTTAGTGCATCCTTGGAGGGATGTGAAGCAAAAACTAGAACAATTGATAGAGTCCTACAAGGAAGCATTTCAAGAAACTAAAGGTTTGCCACCTGTTAGCCCTCAATTTCACTTCATTGTATCTCATTTTCTTCGTCGGATGTGATCCACCATATAAGTAGATCTTGTGCCTATTTTGATAATGTTAGAGCTTAGATTACCATCATATGTTCCACCATGATTACTTGTACTATTGTATCATGATTAGCCAAATGTGTGGCCATTTGTATTCCATGTATTGGACAATGCTTAGAAGATCTATGTACTTTTTTTTTTTCATCTAGGTGGTTTTCCTATACTCTTCATGGTTTGTCATGCCCTTCCTATTAGTCCCCATTTCAAGATAGTCCCTACTACTGTGGTCCTGCTAACTATCCCTTGGAGGTCATTTATGGCAATGGTAGGTATGCGGGGATCTTGGATTAGATCTAGTAGGACACATGAATTAGGGAGGCCCTATGTTTTTTTATTTTACCCTTATGTAAAAATGTTTCTCATATATTGTAAAGGTTGTCATACCTATAAAGCACACTTATCTTATGCCTAAGCATAGATCCCCTTGTGTATTTATCACACTTTGGCCATGGACTCTTGGAATGTATCCATATTCTAAGATCATTCTATAGATTGTCATGTAGAGACACAATTCCTGAGTCACTTTCACAATTCTCGAGGCATTTCATAATGCCCTAGTAAGTTTGGGGGTTTTCTTAATGCATTGGACCACTCATGCCATGTCATGTCCTGAATTTTGGAGTGCTCATCTTATTCACATAGATGGAGGGATATATCACATGATTTGATGAGTTGACTGGCTTGGATGATGCTTTTCCTAGCTGTTTGGCCTCTTACTTAGCATGTGTGGACCTCCCCTGACTTGAGGACGTGGATGACATGATTTGAGTGGGAGTGCATACTTTGGAGACCTCCCATCTAGTCATTTGAGCATATTTTTGGTGAGAAAACCCTCATTTTTTACTTCACTTATGCCACACATGTGGAATCTCCACTCTTTGATCATAGTCGTTGGCATGTTGGTTGATTATTCTTCATTGGAGAGGCATATTGGCATGATATGAGGGTATCTCCTAGCATTTGGGAGAGGCCTTGAGCACTCTTGGACCTCATTTCAACCTTCACATTGGGGTGCCTCCTCTCTTGGGGGAAATATTGTACATATGGCAAGTCTATCTTTGTATGTTATGTATTTCTTGACTTAGTCTCCATTAGTTAGTTGGAAGACAAGTCAAATGTGAAGAGATCCTAGGCTAGATCTAAGGAGATAGAAACTATTATTGAATGAGATGGTTGATGAAGCCTCCTCTATGAAAGTGGCTCCTCCTCTCTTTCCAATTTGTTGTTTTTGTTGGCTACTTTTGAGAATACAATATTTTTGAATATCTACCTATTGAGGCGTTGGTATCAATTCTTGGAGCTCTTCTGTCTTGGATTTCTATTTTGGTACATTAGAGGTTGATCGTGAATGTTTGAGACTACTACAAGCCTACAAGGTTAGTCCATTTGAAGGGGTAAAATTACCACTTGGAAGGAAGACGTTTTGGGGTAAAATTACCACTTCGAATATTAGATAGTAGACTATTTTTCCTTTTGGGTTCTAGTCTCTTAATCCTAATCCTTAAGGATAAAATAGTCCAAAGTTGAAGAGGGTCATTCTTCTTGACCCCATAAGCTGTAGTTGGAATAAGGCACTTGTCTTCTCCCAACAACCAACCAAAACTATAAAATCTAAATCCTTTCTTTATTTTGTTTTTAGAAAGAAATCTAAGGAAAACTAAAATAAAATCATTAGTTAGGTTTCTTTCCTAGTCTAGCATAAAGTTAATTGCTCTAATTGCTCATTTCATTTTCTGGACTAGAATAAGTAGGGTTTGAGCTTAATTTAAATCTAAGGAAAATCAAAGATAAACCATTAGTTAGATTTCTTTCCTAGTCTAGCACAAAGTTAATTGCTCATTTCATTTTCTCGATCTAGAATAAGTAGGGTTTGAGCTTAATTTCTTATCTTCAAACCCTAAAGAGGAAAACCAACCCATATGTTTTGTACTTTGAAGGTTTATTCATATTGTTTTCCTTGCTGATTTTTGAGGCTATACAAATCTAGAAAATTGCATAAAAAGAGAAAAACATATTTGCATAAACCCTATGCCTATGTTTTATGCTTCTAAAGAACATTCATAATTAAACCTAGCATGTATTTCATTGATTAGAAAGTTGTTACAAGTTTATTATTCATTTCTAGTAGAGAAATTCATCTCTAATTTGGTATTAATTGCATATCTTTCATTTGGATATTATCATGGTAACTTTTAGAGCTAACATTGATAAACCCTAGTGGGAATTTACCTTTCATTTCAATTTCTTTCTTAATCTCATTGATATATATTATTGTGATCTTGATTCTAAGTGATTCAGGTTGCTATTTTGTTGCTTATCTTAAAACCCTAGTTAAAACATCCAATACATCTTTCTTAAAAGTTGAAATATTGTTCTTGGATCGATTTCTTTCTTATTTCAAATCTACAATTTTACGTTAAATCATTAGTAAAACAAATTTGAAAGTCTAGGACAACCTTGAGCTTGTTCGTAATTGAGCATATAATTGATTGGCACCTAAATCACATCTCACATGGTCATTTTATGCTAGACAATTTCATTCATTGTGATCCTAATTAGCTTAAAGTGGTTTCTTTTCAAGTAGCCTCTTCTAAGTGTTATTTTCTTGGGATATTAATCAATATAATGCATATATGAAGTTATTCTTTCATGTATACTTTATGATCAGATTTGGTGTCTATTCACTAGCTCCTAATTCATAACCCTTTAAGCACATGATTATGGTTTTATGCTATTGCTATTGAAGTATTGTCGTAAGGTATTTAATCACTTTGCTCGAATCCTTGTATTTTACACTGTCATATATTTGTTGGATTCATTAAAGTAATTCATAAGATTGCATAGATTAATTCACTAAAGAAGATTTACTTAAGATCGATCATTGATAGATAGGAATACCCACCTTGGCCTTTGGAGTTGGCCTAAAGTGAAGGGGATAATGTACATAAGTGACAATGGTGCAATTCCTATCTTGTTGCCCCAAGTAAACATTCGTTGTTGGACTTTCCACTTGGATGCTAGTTTAGGAGGTAGCATTTTTGGCACCGTTGTCGGGGATAAAGTCCATTACCCAATTTTTGTTGGGGATCCAATTGCATGTGTATTTTGATGAGTATGTTATGAATGTTAAATAAAATATCCCATACAGTGACTCCACTTAAATAAAATATAACTAAAGGATACACTACACAAATAAATCCTCAAGGTTTAATTAATCTTGTGCATTAACCTTAGCTAGTTTATAGGTTAAGAATAAATAAACTTAAAACAAGAGAAGCTAATAATAATCTAGGGCTTGAATCTTTGCAAGATATAAGAAGACTTTTTGTTGATAATTCAAGTTTCCTTAATCAAAATCAAATGGTTTCTCTTTGGTTGATCGATTGTTACAAACCATTTGATATCTTTAATATTGTTGTTCAACCTCATGAATTTCCTAAGTCGTTGGAAAAGTTTCCTTTGTTTCATGGTGATAATACTATTAGCGCATGTGATTATTAGGATGCTTTCATGGATTTTGCTAGAAGTGTTGAAATTGAACATCTTGATGTAGTTTACAAATGTTTTTCTTTATCATTGAAGAAAGATGCTAGAAAATGGTTTGTTGGATTGCCTGATAATAGTATCAATTCTCTTAATTCTTGTAGGGATGATTTATTTGGTAAATGTTTGGAAAGAAGAGATAATAGGTTTCTTTTGAATACTCTAAATAATATGAGGAGAAATAAAAATGAAACTATGGATTAATTTAATCTCAGATTTGATAAGATAATCCAAGATATCCCTCAAAGTCATCAACATACCCCAACCTCTATCTTGTTATACTATTTGAATTCTTTCCAAGGCCAATTCAATTTATTCTCAATTGAACCTAAACCAAATGATCTAACGGATGCTAAAATAAAGCTAGAAGTATAGATGACAATTGGGTTTTATAGGGGAAGTCAGATATCCTAACCCCTCCTAGAGCTAAGGTCAATCCTAAACCTAGAATTGTCCATAGTGTCGAGCCAACCCCTACTCATTTAGTTGTCATTATGGAAGTAATGAAGATAATGGAAACAAATTTCATGCAAAAAACTAATGCAGAATAGGGTTGTGAAAATGGAAAGGAGTCAATATTAGAATAGGTTTCCCCGTAGGAATGGGTATCGCCCCCTCCAAAATCAGAGACCTTCCACAATTTTGGAACCAACCAACATGGTTGACCATGAGTCTCCTTCTTATTACCAAGCCCGCAAAGATTTTCATGAGGAAAATACTTGTGCAAGGTACTTAGACATGGTCAATGATGAAGCAAGTGCTCAAGATGATGATAATTATTTGGATTCTTGCAACAATTTGTCTGAAGGGAGGAAGTATTATGCTTTGTCCCAAGAGAATATGCAACATATTAAGGATAAGGGCATAGATGCAAAAATAACCATTAGAATATTTGGTCAAAGGCCATCCCAAGAAGAAATCCAAAAGATGTGCGCTAATAGATATATGAGAGTGACTTATTAAAGAATAAAAGGCAACCCTCCTCAAGTTGATCAACAAATCCCTATGAGTTTACCAAAGAAAGATAATAAACCCATGGGACCAAGTGTAAAAGGCCTTAACAAGATCTTTCAACAAGTACTTCCCTTAATATGGAATTTGATATAACTAATTGGGTAAGTAATGCTAAAGTTCCCATCCCTTTAACCAAGTTAGCTAATGTTCCCTTAATAAACATGAAGCTAAGGAAATCCTTAGGATTGAAGAGATTGATCAACCAAGTCAAGTTGTGGAAAATAATGAATATTTCCTTGTTGTTCTCCAATACATGACTCAATAAGGGAAAAGGAATGGAAGTCATCTACCCTTCTTCATATCATTAATAGTGAATGGATTTCTCCTTCATAATTGCATGCTGGATTTCGAAGCCTCAATAAATGTGATGTCACTGAAGATCAAGAATCAATTAGGAACAAAAATCACTAGAACTTATAGAAATGTATGTGGAATGGATTCTAGAGAAATTAAAGTTTGTGGTTTAATCAAGGAACTTCATGTTAAGTTGTCAGTTTACCTAGACATCTCCTTGTTAATGGATGTAGTTATCATGGATGTACCAGATGCATGGGGAATTCTTTTATCTTGTAAACGGGCCATCAAAATAAGAGGTAACATCCAAATGGACCTATCTTATGCTACCATCCCTACATGTGAAAACACCTTTGTGACCCTACACTATGAGAAAATGAAGAAGTATCATGTAGAAGACCCACAAGATCCCATGAATTAATTGGTGTATTATGTAGAGGATCTAGGATCTTACACTGTGTTAACAAATGAGGTATCTCCCCAAGAATATGTTAATATATCTTGGAAAATGAACTTTGATGGAGCTATGTCTAGAATGAAGGCCAATGTAGGGATAGTTTTCACATCTCCTTAGATTGTCACCTCACATTTTTCTTTCCATTTAGAATTCAAATCAACAAACAATGTGGCAGAATATGAAGCTCTCTTTCTTGGATTTAATTTGGATAAACTTTAAAGACATGGGAATCAAGATTTTGAAGATATAAGGTGACTCTAATTTAGTGATCATGCAAGTAAATAATCAATTTGATTGCAAGAATGATAGATTGAATAAGAACGGTATGTGGGATACCATGGAATTGTTTGAGGCCTTATCCTTAGAATCAGAGCACATAAAGTTTAATGAGAAATTTGCTACATTGCTAGTTGTTTATTCAACTCTCCAACCTTGTGAAGATTTGTTGGAAGGAGGAAGATTAGAGATTATTTTTAGACCATTTGTTTATGACAACTTTGAGCATTGGCATGTTTTTGACGATGATTTCCAAATCGTAATATTTAGGAAACAACCTATAAGAGTTCGTAGAAAATGAAATAGACTAAATAAAAGATGGAATAGAGTACCAAGAAGAGATAAAAGACAACCATATCCCCTCAGGCCTTGTTCCCCTGGAAAATACATTTGAAAATCATGACAAGTACAAAGAAAATAAAGAAGTGATAAATCCTGATGATTGCATGGAAATCAACATTAGATCCCCTCGTAGCCCAAAGCTTGTAAAGATTGAAAAATGTACCACAAGTGAAGAAAGAAGATAGAGAGAGGATCTAATAAGAGAGTACCGTGATGTATTTGCTTGGTCATATGATGATTTAAAGTCTTACAAGGGTGATATAATCCAACATACTATACCATTGAAGGAGAATGAAAAGCCTTTCAAACATAAGCTAAGATAAATAAATCCTAACTTGGCTCCCCTTATTCAGAAAGAGATAAAAAAGTTTCTTGAAGCTAAGATCATTGCCCCCACAAAACATTCAACTTGGATATCCAACCTTGTGGTGGTAAGGACAAAAAATAGAATCTAAATGTGTTATAAAATAAAGACAATTATCCATTACCAAACATGGAAGACTTATTACAAAGGTTTAAGGGTTCATCAATGATGTCCATGTTGGATGGATTTTTAGGTTATAATTAAGTGTGGGTAAATAAGGATGATCAACATAAGATTGCATTTACCACACCTTGGGGCACATTCAAGTATATCAAGATGCATTTTGGCTTATTTAACAAAGGTGCCACTTTTCAAAGAGCCATGGATTATGCATTCAACGACCTTATGGGAAAGATAATTGAAATTTATCAATACGATCTCATAGTGTTTTCAAAGGAAAGAAACTCCCACGTTGGCCACCTTAAGCAAGTGTTCGAAAGATGTCACATATATGGAATATCATGTTGGATCATGTTGTCATTGATGTCAAAGGAACAATGACTTGTCATAGTATATTGATGAAGTATGTATTGTCATTGTTGTAAATGAATGGATGTCAAGTGAAGTCATTGATAAACGATGCATAGATGATGTCATGCATAGATAAAGATGGATCAATGTGTTGTCATTCATATATGATGCATAGATGATGTCATGCATATATGAAGATGGATAGATGTGTTGTCATTGATATATGATGCATAGATGGATTGATGCATTAATGTATTGATCGTTGGAACATGTGGTCATGCATAGAATCAATGACAAAGGGGCAATGTCATAGTGATGTATTGTATGGGTTATTCCAGTTGGATTGATGTAAAGATGACTCATTATTGTCTTGTCATGGTTGATAGGAAATAAAAATGGATGAACTCCAAAGTGGTCCCCTTATGGTGAAAACCTTGAAGACGCTTTGCGGTTGAGTTATCCTAGAAGCATGGTTAGAGAACCCAAGCTTAATCATGGAATAATGAGATAAATATTAGTGAATTCATCAGTGAAACTATCCTAGATGGATATTTCTTGTCATGTCATTTCGGGTGATATGTGGAACGTCACATAACTCCTCACGATTTGAGAGTTATGGCCTTACGAAGTTGGAGGACCCTCATGTGTTGGCTAGTAGCCCCCAAAGGTCAAAGAAGTCAAAGTATTTACAAAGAAGAAATTATTTAAATCATAAAGTGAAGTGATAAAGTCAAAGAGGATTATTTAAATAATAAATTTAATGGAGAACTTTCTAATTATGGAAAGTGGTTATAAGTGGGTTAACCCTAAAATAAGGAAAGTGGGTTAAGTGGACAAGTGGCCATGTGAACAAAGTGGCTAAGTGGACAAAGTTGGATACAGGTGGCTATGTGGACAAAGTGGTTTTGTGGATAAGGT